>JAECUM010048524.1:0-30277 GCA_016617855.1 Megalonaias nervosa
TAGAGAGAGAGAGAGAGAGAGAGAGAGAGAGAGAGAGAGAGAGAGAGAGATTCCAACACCTTATAGTTTCCTGTTTCAATAAAATCCATGACATAAACATAATGATAAAGTATCAAATGTCTCAAATAAATCAATGTCATCGGCATCACGAGAAGTATAAATAAAATTCAACATGAATAATAAATGCAATATAACATTTATTTTTTCACAACAGATTAAAGGTATGAAAATAAGCTTCTTTTCAACATAAAAATGTAAATCATTTAGAACTTTTCATCGATGAAATTTGTTGACTTGTTACTGCTTTGTTGATTTGTTGTTGATTATTCCTGCTACAACATGTGCTTAATTGTGCATTCCAAACCAGAATATTTAATTTGTAGGAAATAATTGGAATGCCATGCTCAAGACTGACGTAGAAATATGGAATATTTTGTTTCATTTATTGGAGTTTCTGAAACGTTATTCATACGCTGGTAAAGTTTTTTCATGTTTGATAATATTATAATGAATCTGGTTTTGGTAGTAGGAAAAAGATATTATTATTATTTGTGTTTAGAAATATGCTTTACAAACATTTAGGTACCGACATTTCTTACTTTAAAATAGCAAAGCTCTTTCCCGAAGACGCGATGAAAGTTACATTTTGAAATCGTTATTGCAGCAAAGCAACCAAACACAAAATAGCCCTCTTTCAAGATTACGATTCAGGTTTAAATAAAATATCGAAGAAAAAGTATCCACATTAATAAACGAAATATATCTTTAAATGTTTTCCATTCGTTATATTCGTGTTAGATATTGAATGATGATTCGTATAATCTGACAATTGCATCCAAAGAACTTCTATGAATCAAAATTTTCAAGAAGATTGGATCATCAGCTGCAGTTCTGCGCAGAAAATATCTAATCTTCCTCAGAATGACTATCTTTCTATAATAAATGACGTCAAGCCATAATTAAAGCACTCACGTAAAAAAAATACAAATAGCCTTTGACGTCTTACGTGGAATGTAACAGGATGATCCTGGTTGGGATTGGATTATAGGGAAGACACAGAAAGTAATTTCATAAAGGAATGAATCTGACACCAAACTCGTGCGCTAAAATCCAAAAGAAAAGGGATTTTAAAAACTGGTGAGTACTGAGTTAAACAACTGATACACGAAAATGATATCGTTCATAACAAGAACTAATCAGAATATGGAAAATGAACGAGTAATCAAACAAGAATCAACAAATGGAAATTGTAAACAAATATGATTGATACTTAGATCTTTCATCATGAATGAGCAGTGTTTAGAAGTTAAGCACATAAATGAACAATGTTTCATCTAACACCAAGGGCATCGAAGTATATGATGAACACAACTATAAATAAAATATATTTCTGTCACCAAGGTTGATCAGAATATGGAGTCCGTAAAAATATATGTATAATGTGTCAACTACAAGTAGACTGCATACATATATTTAATTTTCACTCAAAGTGATACTGAATACGTTGATTTAGTTTTCACCCAAATAGTGATGCTGAACAATTTATCAAAGGAATATATCACTCGTGGCGTCTGTTGACGAACAAAAAGCATCCTTGGTTCTACCTCTCTCGTGGGATGGTCAAGGATCCACCACATATGGCCAGCTCCTCCCAGTCTGCCGAAGGAATCCTCAAGAGCCCCTCATTCGCTGCAAACCCGTTAGTCCCGAAACTTTGGTCCCTCGCGATGCAAAAGCTACAGTTTTTCTCCGACCCAAAGTATAAGGTTACACGAAACCCCACTGAGTTGTACAATTGCGCATCCAATATATCCCCTATACATCCAAGCCCAGCTACAAATATAACGAATATAGCCGTGTAATACACGAACCACGGCCAAGTAGAAATACAGTGGTATTCGTTACGCATGCGCTCATGTTAAGCTACTTGTTACGTATTAAATCATTTCATCAGAACTACTGTACGAGATTATTACTATATTGATTATTACCATATTACCCAGTTCGTTTATGAGTCTGTATCCGATAAGAATAATATCACAGAAATATAAGAACTCTAACATTTTCTCATAATTTATTAGAAGTAATGTAAAAAATAGTTAAATTCGTCTGTTTAGTTTTCAAATGCAAACTTGAAACATATTGTAGTCTATCTAATAACATGGCGTAAAATTTAGAGAAAAACTGGAACACACAATACAGCAAACAATTATATCGAATAAAACGGATAGCAAAAAGAGAATACACTTTCACAAAGTTCTTTTATATTTAACATACTTCCATATATGAAGATTGCTCCCGTAAAGTAAACAGCTTTCAGGCAAAACGTCTGTTGTGTTGTGATATTACTGTTTGAACTTGACCGTATTCAGTATCCTGGTTATGGTGCAATCCACGGCCAGAGAACCTAAAGTAATCGGATTCCCCCTATAAGCACCGCTCGTGCAGCATTGGGTGAAACAGAATCAATATTTTGTAATAACTTAAGACGTAATTAAATTACTCTGGGGTAACGCTGTACACGGAAGCGAAACACGAGCACATTTTAGTTCAAGTATAATGCATAAACATTAAAGTACACACAATTCCGTGATATTAAATGCATAATATAAAAAGTCGTTCGAGAAAGATTTGGAATTTTAAAACAAAATATTACATAACCTAATGAATATTTTGAATGGATTGAGGTATGCCAGTGCAGTACGTCACTATTTATGCCGTTATTACTAAAGACGGTGTCATCATACAATATACAATCGGGCAACTCTCGCAGGTACAAGATAATGACAACCCAATGAACATTACGTTAAATTGGTGACTTTCAAGTTGTGCAAATAGCGAACAGATGTCAGTGTTTTCTGTTAAGAGATATGAACTAAGAAAAAGGAAAAATATAATAAAAAACAGAAGCTGCCTTAATATAGCGCGAGTAATGTAAAGGTGGCTAAAATAATGTAACGCTAGTATAAGTTTATTGATAGTGTACAGTGGAGGATAATGTTTCATTTAATGGTAGGATAAGTGTATAAATAGTGCACTATTGTTATTATGTTTGTTTTAACCATAGGATAAGAGTATAACTAGTTCTCAATGGAGCATGACGTTGCATTTAACGGTAAGATAAGTCTATCCAGAGTGACTTTGTGGTGGATTGCTTTTATTCCTACAACGAGAGTTTTACGCTTTGTCAACCACTATTTATTTTTAAAGAATATATGATGCTGATGGTGTAATTGCCATGATATACATCTATCCCACGTGTTGGAAATAAAGCAGACTTTGTCTCATGTAGCTCTGTGTTGCACTTAAAATGTAAATTGTGATTGGATACGTTATTTCCATCACATATGGGTTGTTAATTTTAAGGCAGTATGAGTATCACACACACACACACACACACACACACACACACACACACACACACACATATATATATATATATATATATATATATATATATATATATATATATATATATATATATATATGTTTGTGTGTGTTTCTGTTGCTTTCGAATTTTTTATCCATGCCATTTCGATCAGCATCGCTAATGCTCAGCCTTGTCAGGCTGTACTTTGAGCCCACTTTCTTTCTTTGGTTGTTGTACAAGCAACACATAAAAATTAGTTTATACACGTGTAGATACTGATGAAGGACTAGGGGATCTGATGTCAGCTGTTCATTGAATAAAGAATTTTTGCAGGCAGATCTGTCCGCAACACATTGGTGTACATTTTAAACACTTGCCAGTATTTCCCGCATCTCTTGAGGTGACATATACATAATATTTCAGGATCAAATTCTATGATGACTTGTAAATCCACATGGAATATCACAACCCTATGCGGTGGTACCATTTTGAATTTCGTAGCTACGTACGGCTGTTACCAAATTTCGGAAAGTGTGTAAATCGTACGCTGGTGTGATCCAGACAAATTTTATGCAATAAAATTGCACATTTTAATGAGTAGGTGAGATCAGATTCTCAAATCGTCCATCAATGTCAACGCAGGTTTGGGGGTTTATATATCGGACTTACAAGAAATGTTGCTTTATCTAGTTTATTGACGATTATTTGACTTCTTCGCTAATACATTCAAACCTTTCGCATATGTTTTTGAGGAATGTAACTTTAGCATACAATTAAACAGGGAGATTTGACTCTGATTTGTTTATATCCATCACATTTATCCTTATCAATTATTCATTAGGTAAAATACCATGTTTTGCTTATTTTAGATAAAAAGCGCTTGATCCTGTGGTAGGAAAACAATCATTCAGCAATATCAAAACTTGTTGTGATAATAAACTGGACTGTCTCTGAAGAAATGATGAAAAATATTTCCCTGCAAGAGGAAACTTTTATTATGCATAATATAATTTTATACCAAAATGTATACTCGTGGCTCTTTTTAAAATTGTTTGTGCACGGAAATGACCTATTTGTTTTTGTTTGTTTTTTCTTTTAAGACGATGATATCATGACTTCATATTGTGTGAGATGCGCAATAAAACATGTACTGCTAACAAAGCAGCAATATCTGAAAAATTTATTTGGTGTGGGTGAAAAAAAAGTTGCTTTAGTAAGAACTTTCAATTCTACTGCAGAAGACCATGAACGAGCAGGATCTAAACGATTGGTGGTGATATTTCTGCCGCGTTGACGAAACTCCATGGGATTTCATGGAATCAATATCTTGGTGACAAACATATCTCTGGCAGGCATGGAAAACGGCTCTATCTGCGATTGGATTTCAGTAGTCGAACCATGTCCTTGGTATACTGTAGTCCGCGCAGGTAATGGAAGGGTGGTGCAGCCGTTAATAAGTTAGTGAAAGCGGCAAAAGTTACCGTCAATAAGCTATTCCAATGTGATCTAAATTCTCGACAGCAATACATCTCAGGCCATTCCCAATGATGAGATGTAATGCACGCTTTTGACGCTTGCACATGCTCATAGCTGTATCATAGATAACAAATCCACGAGCGTGGGCAAATACACACCGTACTATTAACCGACATTTCATTAACTAAACGCAGACCAGACGTTGTTCATTAGTCTATAGCGGAAATGCCTTTGGTGAACAACAACAAATAAAAGTCCTCAATCAGTTGCAAATGAGTTTCAGAAAACATTCTCCAGTAACTCACGTACTCGTATGGTATGATTCGATTCCTTTCAGGGTGAGCACGCCGAAAGTTCCATCTTCAGAGCCACCGTATCGATGAGTGATTGTAAAGCGATAATTACCTGTCTCCCCAAGGTTATCGACGAGTATGTCCACACAAGAATTAAGAAACTGCAGCCAGTCAGCTCGAACTTCATATTTTTTTGGAGATATCACTTACTGATGCATTCGACGTTGTTGTGATTCCTTGCTTGATCATGTGGCCATCGTGTCCGCTCATGATATGAAAAAGAACCGGAATTTGTTCCAGATCCTCTGTATGCGCCGGTGATATGACAATAATCTCGATCATTTTTATTGGTGAAGCTTACAACTCCTTTGCATTTCCAGCAATGAGGCAGTGCGGAAAACTCGTGAATGTCATCAAGGGGCATAATCACTTCTGTAGGCGAGAAAATCTGTTGCCGGATTCATTCTGCTGTGACCTCTATTAGTAAGCATCTCAACCGAGTCCTTGCTGCTGTATACAATTATCGGCTCAGTGGTTCCATCGGATCTACAGCATTCTAGTAAATTTCGCTTGGGATTTGTTCTCCGATTTGCGTTGTATTTTATTAAACTGCAGGAGTGAAATTTTCACCAGAACGTTCAGGCATTCATAGTCCGCGTAGATGCCATATGTGACCTTCATTTTACGTTAAACTACAGTGAATTTCAAAGTTCTTGCCAGGCTCTAGCATAACCAGCGATATATCAATAATCTCAGCTCCCGTGTATTTGGAGATAGTCATCTCGTATAAAGGTCACTCCCCCAAACATGCACAGTAACTACCATTTTAGGGCTGAGTTCTTTAAACATTGTAAATGTAATCTGAGGAACCTGTACAAGAAATAATATGTTATCAAACTTGAATTTATCCAGGTACTGATGATATTTTCAATACTGATGTTTATAATAGAGTGCTAGATGCAAGGCGGACATCAGCTTCCATTCGTAACATCGGCTGATGATCTTTTCCATATTTAACATTGCTTGTCGTAGAATACATCCTGGGGTTAAAATAGAACCGGATCCGCGTAAAAGCTTCTACTGGAAAACTTTACATGAACTTCCTTACATGGGGAAAGAATCGATCATGAACCTAATCCAAACACACCCTGCGGATCGATTCAAAATCTTTGTCGATTCATCATTGTTGGTACCAATATCTTCGCGGTTTAAGATTACGAGAACACTTCTTTGAAACTACGGGTAAATTCTATCGGAACCTTTGGCTAGTAAAGCTTGCGCCAAGAACAATGTTCACCTTGAACCAGGACGTGAGTGGCGTTTCACTAGTGTGCTGAACGTTGATATAATTCTCGGGCACATCCTCGAAATTCGACTCACAGCGTCTTTGCCTGGTTTGTATGTTTGTGGGATTATTGCCCGGTATTCTTCGAAATAAGGAACGCTCTTGGGGAACTTGATCTCCTGGACTTGGACTCACTGAGGAGTATAAGCAACAGCCTCAAGGCAATACTACTGGCGATATGACGATGGTCTTATTCATCAGCGATCAGGCATGTAAGTTTGACTCGCCTGACTCGCGAAGAAATTTTGATATGCAACTGTTCTGCTCTTGGACAAAGCTTTCTCACGGTCACCCGCTTAAGGGTCTGGAGGAAGTAATAGTAGTGCATGTACGTCTGCCTTTCATGATAATAATTTAATCTGTGCGCGAGGCTAGCCAAAAGGTTACCGCATTCAAAATTACAAAGTTTGACCATAATTTTAAACAAAACTGTGATTGACATTTACACTTGTTAAAGAAACAAATGTTGTCCTTTTGCAGTTGCTGCTCACCGAGTGTACATTGTACACATATTCTTCTAGTATTTGGAAATTTTCATACTGATTATGTAACGGTCTGTTCATTTTTCACATGTTCCTGTAGTACTGTGTACTTTCTATATATGTTCCTATAGTAAATGCTTGAAGAAGGCAAAAGAAAAGTTGATAACGTAGTACGATGATTGATTTTAAATTGATAACTATATAACAAGCGGTATACGTATTACTCTCAGTCTCTCAAAAGTATGACCAATGTAGGTTTAAATACTGTCTAAATTAATTGGTGGCTCTCGTAAGAGACGTGTCTTTTAATAAAATACCCTATAACCGTATATTCAATTACATATAACATGAGAAATGAAATAATTCTATATTGTATTTGTCTCTGTTATGGATAAAATGTTCTGTATATTTACCGTGTAGCATGAAATTTCTTGCTTTCTAACTAGTCGCTCAGCATATTTGTCTCCTGCTACTAAATGGTCTGCGAAATGACTGATTTCTGGGTCCACTTACTTTCAAACATGGCTTTGTATTTCGTATTAGAGAGAATTATCATTAGCAACGATATGTTCCAAATGACCTTTATCACTTTGCTAAATATGAAAGCTGTAATTATGGATATCTCAAGGTCAACAGATAATGACCACCTCATATTATCAATTATCAGTGTCTGTATGCTCAAAACATTGTGAGCACGGCCTCATGTTAAAGCTCAAATTTCTAAACATTTTTACAGTTTCTAACTTCAGTTGCAATGGTAATTAAATCATTGATATTTCAGCAGTTTCTTATTTAGGTTTCTGTATTAGAATGTTAAAATGAAACGACGTTTATTAGTTTCTAGTACCATATAATGTGCTCATTATGCTTCAAAAATACCATAGCAGGCTTCAATATCATGAAATACCTTAAATCTTTTACATTAAACTGCGACTTTTGTAGATATTTCTCTGTGCCTGTTTTCGAATTATCAGATTTTAATTGAGCATTTGTAATTCATTGAAGGACGAAACTAAAGTTAGTGTATTTTGCTTAAGATAGTCTAGCTTTATCTATGTTGACCAATTAAAACTCTCCTCATAATCCGATGGGTTACTGTGCCCTTCGTACAATTATACAAGGTCTTTAGAATTGACAATTTTGTTGTTAGTTTTGATATCTATCTTGTGTTATTTGCACCTCTCATAAAAATCATAATATTATCAAAAATGTCTTAAGAAAGAGGCATCTAATTCTTAGCGTGAGGACCAAATTAGATACATTCAAACAAACTTGCGCTAAGGCCACATTTTTTCTAACATCCTCAAAATGTCTCCAACAAATTGAGATTACTATATGTATTTATTATTCCCTGGCTATGGCTAATCGTTTCTTGTAATATTCAGCACTCATCAGGAATTACATTAGTCATATATTTTATTATTTTCCTACAAAGTCTGCTGTCTTATCGCCGATGAAATTTTGAGGGTTTTATCAAATTGAGAATTTCCGCTACTCATTTTTTTCAAACTCAATATTTATGTGTCTGACAAATGAATAAAGGCATATTTCTGAAGGATCATACACAATATGACGTAAATATTCATTTTAAGGATATATTTTGAAACTTTTAATAAAATTCGTGAAGTTTCCACCTATAGCAAATAGATCTCAATTTTAATATGATAGTTGATACCCAATATAGAGCTAAGATAATATCTGTAGTGATGATGTAATGCAGATTATAATACCACTCATAGTAATATCACCTTTAAAATACAATGCCGTACATCTAAACTCTCATGCAAAAATATTCCACTCAGTTTCCATAAATTAAAGATTCTGTAGTCCTAACATCCTGATCAGGCCACTATTAACATTTAACATTTCTGTGCGTCTGTGCAGCATTCTATGTTCAGTATATTTGTGCCGTCTGCCTCAGCGATAAGATACAAGAATATGCCAAAATCAGTTCAAAGTATAAACGAAGGGTATATTTGTTACCACTATAGATAAAACGGTATCGTGTGCTACACTCAACCCACTTGTGTGATCTGGTCGACAGATTTCACAATAGCTTATTGTTTATAGTGTACAGATTTTAAACAAAAATTCACAAAAACCTGACCTAATCAAAACTTAAATTATCTAAACTGCATTACCATCATTATGTTGACACCACTACGTCTTTTTCACAATAATAACTAGTTGTTTAAATTAAATATAGTTGAAATAAATCATATTAATTTATGCCTTAGATTGTTTTTTAGGCCCATATTAAATTTATTTCCCAAGGAGAGAAAATCTTTGGTTGGAATGGATTAATATGCGATAGAAAAAATTGTTGCTGCAATGTAAATACAAGAAATCTTTGCGCAAATAATAGGTAAACCTACCCACGGTGGATTACTTCTGACTACGCGTAAGTAGTTACATGTATTAGATATTATCATTTGAGGTAGAAACAAAGAGAGGGTTTTATAGAGGTGTGTATATATGTATGCATACATGCAGTAAAGTCCTTAACCAACTCACATGATATGAATGGAAAGGAATATTTCAATTCTTTTTCTTAATCTGCATCGTTTGAATGGTCTAAAATGTTCTTTCTTTGGCACATATAACTCATTATGTGCTTCAAATCCAGGTAGATATCATTTATTTCAACCATATTTAATTTTATATTAACGGAACCCAATAGAATCTGATTTAAACTCCAGTTAATTTATTTTAAAAATAAATATAACGTTTTTTGGTGAGCAAACAACTGCGTTTTATTAACTACTTTGCTATGTAAATGTAAATGTTACAGTCCTAGGTTTTGTGAAGGTGTACGAAGAGTAACCATGTTTTAAATATTGTCTGCACACAGGAATAGTCTTATTACAATAGTGAATTACATTTTGTCCAATATTACAAGTTAAGCACAAGAAAAATAAAAAGTAACTAAAATGCATATAATTGTTTAATTCTAGGCTACAGTACTGCGTATAAAGTGAACAGGATCGATATAAGGACAATGTTTGATACCACAAACTAGAAAAAAAATTTTAAATTTATCTTCAAAGAATTTTAATCCATATATAAACTTATTAGATTTCAATTCGATCAGTATTTAACTAAATGAATGGAAAGAGTTTTAAACATTGATCATGATCTGACATCTATTAATTTCGCACCAAACAAAATGTATTTTTTCGAACCAATTTGACCACAATAAAGATTTGCAATTGGCTTGATATTGCAAAATATTTATGAACGTGTTCTTAGACCTATCACGCGACTTTGAAAGTGTGAAAAGGTCCAACGGCGAGTTCATAGTATTTCTCATTTCACACAAGCTGAACGACTCTCAGAGTTTGCTAAATATATTCTTACCTAGATGAAAAAACACATTTCAACGACGCAAATTAAGCAAATGTTCAATATTTGAAACAGATCCCTTTTGACAGTATTTACATTGATACATTGCATAAGTCAGCATTCATCGCGTCAAAACACAGCACATGCAACGACAACATTACGACATAGGCCTGACAGGAACACTATGCAAATTCTCAATGATGCTATGGCAAAATAAGTGAAAATATAAGAAAACAAATCTTTCATATATATCAAGACTTGCATTTATTTTTACTGGATAGACACACGTTTTGCAGTAATTAATGATCGTGCCATCTAGGTCTGCACAATCAACGTATTCTAACTCATCAGCAATAACTTGAAAACTCTTCCAAACTTTCATTCCCTATGTTTCTTCTTTTACAGCTGTGGGTCATTTTTCGTATTGAAAGACTCAATATACCTATTTATTTGGGGTGTTCAAAAACTTTAAAATTCAATATTTCTTTCTGAACTCGGACTATTTTCCTTGGTTTGAGTGATTAACGAAGACATATTAGCTTAAATTTGCTTCAGTATCTGTAACCAGTGAGATAATATATTTCAGCGTTTTCTGCAGATAACAGTTTTGGGATCAATTGCAGGGTACTCTCTTTAAACGTATTGTTTATGATAACAAAACACGAAATTCAGCTTTTTCTAAAACTGTTTATTTATGTCAGATAAGTACATTACAACTATTGTAAGTTAAACGAAACGCAAATGCATTATGATTGTATGGAAAATTGTGCATAAATCGTAATGTAATGAGTTGAAAGAAAAATCAAATAATATATATTTATTAAATATCGATCCACATTTAAGATAAAAAGGTTACGAGGTATTTAGTCATTTGGTTACTCCTTTTAATCCAAGAATAAATAATGGACCAACCATACAGTCACTACTTAATAAAACATTTTGTTGGTCCAAAAGTTTCAAAGAATCCAAAATCAAAGTCTGTATCAACACATAATTTAGGACGAAACTTCTTGCACATTTTATAGTAAATACATGATGAGGCCCAAACCATACTACAGGAAAAACAGACGGATGGAAAGCTTAAGCAAATCTATGAACGAGACACCTTTCCGCCAGAGATTCACTAATATAAATGAATATGGCGAATTGTTTGAGATGGGAATTATACAAATTGCATAAACTAATTCTAAAACAGATCACCAATTTACAAAAATGTGCTATAAAAGTTACAAATATAGAATTTATTTTACACAACATTACTTCCACTACTACTACTACTGCTACTGTAACTTGTACTACTACTACTACTACTACTACTACTACTACTACTACTACTAATAATAATAATAATAATAATTGTAATTGTGGGTGTGTCCTGGTGAGCTCCTCTGTTAATTGATTTGGCGATCGTTATCTAGAGGATGACCTCCCTCGATGTTATTGCCCAGTGTGAGTAGATAGATAGAACATTGACAGAGAACTAAGCGAGACTATTGAGAAGAAATAAACAAATACGAGTCCACTTGAACAATAAAAATAAAATAAATTTAAATTAATTAATACATAATCTAAATTGTAATTTTAATCCAACAGATTTACATTAATGAAATTTAATAGCAGTGTTCAATTTGTGGATTCGTTTATCATAGTAACGAGTGGTGAAAAGAGTACAATGCCCACGCCTGACTTGCATCACCTTGCGTCGTTCTTCTATAGACTTCGTGTATGCCGCGTCTAGAGTGTATGCTTGGTTCTTCTTCTGACCCTTTCTATTCTGAACTCTCTATTTGCGGACTTCCCTCTTGGACTGTCCTCAATAGGTTCTCGTGGAGGGATTTAGAAAGCTCTTCCCTTAAATGACAAGATTACGACTAAAGCTATATATGTTTCACCACCTATCTGTATATAAAAATTCTCTCACTTTCGTTATTCAGAAACGTAAATAGCTATCCACACCGCATAAATTCTGACATCATGTGACCTTAATGATTAACGGTCCTTACAAATTTACTGTATTTGAGGTAAGGTATAATCGTTATCTATAGTTACAAATGACCATTGCAATATACCAAGTCTGACCTTAATTAAACAGTTCATCGCCCCCGCTTAGAAACTGACACGTGCGCTGTATACAGACAATGCTGCCGTATCTATCAGCATACTTTACTATACGTCTTCTTACACCTGGCTGATCAGTTCCACTCAGTAAGATAAATGCTTGATCACTATTGTATAAGATTCACTAAATTCTAGCTTACAGTAACCAGTAACCTGCAAGATCATTTGAGCATTGCAAAATCATATATAAACATGCAATTATCATTAACTCACGATAAACAGTATCATCCTACAGACAAAGGAAATTACTTCATATAAACATAAGAAATTCTACACATTTGAATATGTGGATTACATCATAAATCCTATGAAATACTACACATTTTCATAAAACCAAACAAATAAAATAGACAATTACATGGAAATTAACATTGCGTACCTTAATACTCTTTCTTTTCCACGCAATCGTGTATCCTAGCACTATAGCCTGTCTTTTCCTTTCAAGACAGCTATCTGGCCTCTTAACTTTGATAACGTGGGAAAACTCTATTCTCAGGTTTTTCCACCGGAATCTCAAATTCGACTTCTCGCAAGCAAAATTGGACTAAAGAATTATGAGCCAAGGCGCTACCTTGAATTCCCCATTATTTCGAAAGTTTATGCCTTAATTTTTACTGAGCAATCGGAAGCAACTCTTCCTATAATTTTCCCAAAATAATCATGTCTTTCATCCGTTTTTGACAGCCTAGGATATGATGCAATTAGCTTTACTTTGAAGATCAATTATTTGACATCAGATCCTTTACAACCGGATACGGTCGGTAATTCTAATGTACTCTCTGCCAATATACCGTTACGATGACTGGGTCAATTCCACTGAAGCTTAAACGTAGCCCCTTTTATGCTTCACAGAGGAAACAAGGGAAATATCAAAGTGAACTTTCTCAAAGACCTTTCTTGCTTGACGATGATAAAATTTTAATGCACAATTTATTCAACTTTAGGATCCAGTACTTCTTCAAAATTTGACACATTACAATGATAATAATAATAATAATAATAATAATAATAATAATAATAATAATAATAATAATAATAATAACAATAATGATAATAATAATAACATCAATAATAATAATAATGTTTGATCGAAGATATTTCATCAAAGACGAAGATACCTGAACCTCCATTCAATGGTCAACTCTTTTAAAAGGGCACCTGTGTTTTCCATTTGGTGAAATCCCTTTGACAGGTTTAACAGTATATAATAATTAATAATATAAATTAAAAGCTGATACAAGGTACCAGTTTTGAAAAGTATTCATTTTTACGTCCTCCTGTAAATTTCAACAAAAAGGATGTTCAAGTTATCTTTTCTGTTCATCTCAAATAAGATAGATACACTAATACTCCAAAGTGCACTGCAAGATGACAGGAAACATGTACAGATCATACGTCTACAATTAAAGAGAAAAGTCTTCTAAAATACAAAGGTGATCAAGGGCACCTAACTATTGAATTCTAACAAAGATTAAAACATATTCCTGCTTACACACAGAAACTTCACTGATCGAACCAGACAAGTGATTCAATTTCGGAAGTATTATTCCTTTTCTAAATTCATTTTACTTTACTTCCAGCCCTGCAAAATTAATTTTTTTTTTCTCAGAACGTTGATAATAATTTATATACCTAAATGTATCGTCGACACCTTGTAACTGTGGTCATGTCCAGGAACGCCTATTTAAACCTCACTTTCCTGTGTTTTTGCTTCAGTTTGTTCGGAACTATGACATCACACAAAACGAACATCACCTCAAAATGGCTGATTTAAGTGATTCAAGAGAAATATATTCGTGGTTAGAGCATGGCCACAATACAGTTCAATCTACTTGCATTCAAGTTAACTAATCTGGTAAATATGATACTGAATGTATGATAAATTGTCTGATTGAGAAAGAGTGCCAATTGTTTTTCTAAAAAAGAAATTATACCAAATAATACAAAGAATTATCGCATAGAACTCTGCAGTTTTTACAGAGTTCGCTAAGTTCTACTTCAAAAACATTTTGTTGTTGCTTTCTGGTGTTGCTGTTTTTGTTGATGATTGGATCTTGGAACTCTGTGTTTCAATACGATTGATAACAGAAAATCTTAAGGTTTTAGAACAAATAGCTAAGACCATACACATATTAAAAATACATTTTGGCCTCTCATTGTAACTGCAGTTGCTGCAAAACAATTGTTCGTTACATGCATGCTATTGTTGTTGTTCACATTGTTATGCATTCTTGTAGTAAAATGCCCAACCAAAGCATAAAGAAATGAGAAAATCGTTTGTCAAGAATTAATGGGCACCTAATAATTTTAATCATTTTTAATAATTTTAGTACTTATTATTGTATCGCATGTATTTCATCCACTATTCACGAACAACAAACTATTGTCAAAATATATTCAGCAATGTAATGGAACTCACAATCTGAGGACAATATTTTGGAACCTTTATAAAATATGAGCACTCATTAGAGATTTATAATTCTGAAGTTTCCTATAAAGTGTCAAGCATAATCTTAGATCATTTTGATAATTTCATAAAATTAGATAAATTTGTCAGCAATTGTGTTCACACCATAAACGTTTGCATGTGCTAGATTTGATAGCTAAAAGTTGATAGTGCATACCTTTCACTACCTGAATCTCTGGCAAAATATTGATATTTTCTTACGTATGATACGTTTGATAATGTAAAAGCTGATTTTAAAGAGACAGTTTGAGAGTTTCCGTAAACCTTTACCTACATTCAATTATTATAAGTAGAAATCGAATTTAATCTAATTGACCCCAAACAATGCTGAGTTTAGATGACAGCTGTAGTCTTATTGGAATGTATTTTATCAATCTCACTCACAGTGATCTCATCTCTAGAATACACCACCGTAGTTCTAGGATCATATGACTTGTTTGCAAAGAATATCCCACTACAGTTTTCTTTGAATTGGACACATCGGCTCAGGTACATTAATTGCATTTCCCTGAATTTGACACTTTTGTACGTCTATGCAACATAATATTTCTTGTAGAAGAATATACTGATATAGTGAAAAGTCCGTTTCTCCAGTCTACCATGCCGATATCCATTTAGTTCGGCTCAAAATTTAAAAGTAGAACATATTTGTTTCCATTGCTTAGATAAACTGTGTAGGTTCATTACTTTAAACAAATATGTAATAGTTATTATCTTTTATCACTCGATTAATTTGAGTAAGAGACTTGAATAATGAAAATGAGTGATTTTAGCTTTTCACAATTTCAACTGTTTTCAGGAGATCTGGGACTTTGAAAATTAATTTTCTAATTGTCCTATAGTTAATTAAATTAGAAATCAGATAAGTGTTTGACAAGCTCTTTTCGCAGATTATGCGACGTTACAGAATTTGCCCCAATGAAGCATAAACAACTTGGTCTTAGCGCAGTTTTTCGTACTTAGCTCATGTTAACTTCTCATGCAGTCGACCAACTGGACTTATCGGAAGGAGATATTCCAAACAGCAAACAAACAAGTTGACGGCTTGAGAGAAGCAAAAGTGTTTTATGATGGATGTCAATTTTGGATGAGTGTTGTATATTTCGGAAAAGAATGTAGATGCGTTAAATAGTTAACGTGGATCTAGTCTCAAAGTCTTTCAAAAAATCAACAACGCAATCACCCTAAGAGCAAAGAAAAGAACATCTGTAATTTGCATTCATAACATACACAACCTTTCCTTTCGCGTGGTATAACAAAATCTCTAATGTAAATAGCCAATATGAAGTGCCCTCATCTCCTGTTATTATTAGAAAATAATAAGCTCATGGACTTCAGAATGTTTCGATGAGGTGTCGTTGCTAAAAGCAACGCACGCAATAGTGTGACACTATCTCTACTTCGCGATCTGTTCACTTTTGTCTTTTTGAAAGTTCCATGAATTTCATTACAATTTAAAAACTGCAGTTACTTGTTCGATGGTGAAACCTTGTGAAATGATATTTCTATTTTGAGGATCTATTTTATGTATTACGACTGATATTCGTCCGTCAAAAACTTGCCAGTTTGGAAAGTATTGCTCCAAATGCAACTGACATTTTTCCGAGAGGTGCAGTTACTCGATACACATCGGAACCAATACAATGATATTCTGAATGAAGCATTTTCATTACACTAGTTAGAAGTAAATCATTTATAAATATCTGTGTTCATTTCAATTGAGAATTTTAGAGGCCTACGTCGTTTTTTGAGTATCTACTAAGATGTGTCTAACTAATTCATTATGACTGTCAGCAGAGCATTACTTTCATGGTGGGTCTTGAACATTTTAATTGATAATCGCAAAGTATGTCTAACAGCGAAAGGGACATGATTTGTACATCTCATTGTCTAAAATCTGATTCTGTTAGTCACACCTTGTTGAGGTTGTGTGTCTCGTGGTGTGACTCGGGGCCTCAAGGACGTAAATATGTTCATGATCATGGACCTAACAGCTCTATTACTGAAAATGTAAATAATGACGTCAAACGCTGCTGTGAGTCGGAAAAGGAAAAGAGCAATTGCAGCGAGATGCCTGCTCAGTGCAAGGTTGTCTTCGATCACGGTGCAAAAGACCCCTGGCAGCACCCCGGTTACTAGGTGGTTGAGCGATATTAAAGCCGTCATTGTAGTTAATTTATAAGATTTCAGATGGTTTTCTGAGGAGGTACTTCCTGATGGCAATACACGCATAAGTGTCTTCCTAACAAATACCGCGATCTTTATATACATTGCAATGGGTATAAGAGACATCGGAAGGTATATAAAGATCAAAAGAAAAGTCTGCAGATTTGCACCCTCTAAAACACAGGTCATAAATTCGCGATAAAAAAACACTTTCTGCCCTAAAACACTTATCATTAAAACGGTTTCTACCCATCCAAATACGCACAAAGTAGTAACTACCCATAGGCCTTTGATTTTCATGTAGAGATCGTTGTAACATACAAAAACACAACGGTAAACCGAAACTAGCATGAGCAGAAGACTAGATGTACAAAGCAGAATGTAGGTCACATACACTGTCATAGTGCAGAGAGCGGTGTTTGGTGTCCATGAAGTATGGAAGAAGGAATAAATATCGATAGGCACGACAAGGGTCTGAAAAAGTACACTGAGTGCGGCAACCTGCAGCAGTAATGCATAAACTGGTTTACGGAAATATTTTTTCTTCAAAATGGTGGATGCTACGAGAATGTTCCCCAGGGAACCAAAAACCACGGTGACTACTAGCAACCCTGCAATGATTCTGTATATGGGCAGAGGCCAGATGAAGTACCCTTCCGTCTTCAGATCTGTGAGGTTTACTGCACTACTTTCATTATACTCCATAATGTCAACCTGCAAGATATAGCAAAACAAAACATAACCAGTTTGAAAGGTAAGCAATACTCAGCTGAATTTCCTAATTAAAGTCCTTCCTGTATTATAAATTCATATAAAATATTAATTGCTATGCAACTTTCACCTTGAAGAAAGGTTAAGGACATGTCAACCATTCGTTTGACTTTATTTAAGCAAATGAAATAAAGTTTTACTAACTTTTTCCACATGTTCCATCAATATACTGGTAGGCATGTTTACTAAAGAAAAGGAGGTCTCTCGTATTTATACAAGAAGTCCACTTGATAACTATATTAGGTCATCAATCAAAATCTTAACTTCTTTGAGCCACTGTCTCTTCAGTCGACAATGTCGCATATTGCTTCACTCTTTCATGATCTGGCCTAAGTGGATAGAACATCTGCATAGGGTGCGGGAGGTCGAGGGTTCCAACCATGACTGAGTCATACCAAAACTTGCAAAAATGGTACTAGCATCTGCCTCGATTGGCGCGCAGCTTTAAGATGATAGCCTTAAGATTACTAGGCCTGATGTCATGATAATATGACTTGGTGGAACATGATGCCACATGTCTGCGGCATGATGCCGCAGTGCTCGGCATCACTATAAACTGCCTCGATACAAACATCTTAGTGATATGACTGAAGTTGTTCAAGTTAGGTTAAAATTCCAAATCTCACACATACACACACACCCATTCATGGTACAACTAAGGCTAAGTCATCGTATATACAACACACAATATACTAGTGCAAACTTAGACAATTCATTATAGCCTATTATATGACCAGGATATAACAAGAAAAGCTTTCCCCATAAGTAGAGACTTGTTCAATAAAATTATGTTCCACACAGAATACAGTAGAAGTTTAAAATCTTAAGTGGAAATATCAACGTAAGTTTCAATCTCACCATCGGAATCATGTTAATGTCATCCATTAGTCGGGTTGTTCATATTTTGCCATGGAATTGAAAGATATCATCAAAAGTTCATTAGGTAAGACTCTATTTCCAAACTGGATTTAAAGTTGGCAACACAAATTGATATACAGGAAACTTAAAACGTAAGTCACTTGTGAGACCAGAACGCAAAGTTGTCAGACTGCATCACCAGGAACTTCATTTAGCACCACAAATACCGGTTTTATATTCACTCTACAGCTTATATAATTCTAGCGTGTACAATTCGAGTGGCTGATAATTCAGTTTACAGAATGCTGACGGTGGATAACTGAAGAAGAGAAAAATAATCTTGCTTAATTAATCATAAATTCGTGTTTGATATCCTTCTGTGTATCCTGAATGATAATCCTCTAAAGGGATTCAAGGCAAAATCAGAAGCAGATTGTCGTGAATATTCTTGGGAACCAAATGAATACACGATTCCTTAATTGTCCATTCAGGAATACGTTAACATTAACTATAATAAACCTCATGTTGTGTTGTGATGCTGGATTTCATTTAAACCTGAGAAATCCTTGTTCCATATGAGAACGAAATATAACGATATAGTGAGGATGTTTTGTATGTATGAGACAACCTAATAGCAGCTTTTGATATTATTTTTAATTTCTGGTAATAATTGACGAATCGCCAGAGGAAAAATGACACGGAATGACCATTAAAGAACGATTTTTTAAAATTAAAAATTGCATTAGACAAAATTCTTTGTATATACTGAATATTCCACGAACAGTGGATGACATATATTCAAGTTCTGACATTTTGGATATATCGTAGTAATATTTACGGTTCCGGAGCAATTACGACAAGCCACATTTTAAAGCTTCTGTATCGCCCTTATTGTTATGTTGATAGCAGTTGTTAGCGGTCCGTCAAATGGTGCGAGGATGTCGAATGATCTTGAGGTAGAAATGATATAAGTTAGTCCTTATCAAAAAATTGTCTCCTAATTTACCTTTTTGTTCTATTTTTAGAATAGTGCAGTAGAAATGATACCCTTACTAAGTGGGGGCGGGGGGAGAGTATGCATAGCTGTAAGGTAGCTTAAATTGGCAAAGCCCTGCGGTAAGCTCCAGCCATATTCTATCTTTACTACCTCCTTTCGTAAATTAATAACACAGATTGTTGGTACAGACATGATAATGACAAGGACAAGATTTTCTATTACATATATAAATCACAAACTCGTATATATAGTCATACAATCACACATAAAAATAACACATCCATATATTCATACTGAATGGAGATGCCGGAAATCTGGCCAAAACTTTGACCAATTTAAGCTCTTTGTTTGACCTAGGTATTTGCCACAAAATGGTGGGTTTAATAGAATGGTGTATATTTTTGAATCTTTGAAAGGATGGCTCGGTAAAGCATATGTGCTTAAAGCGATTATTCTAATATTCATTTATGGTGTTCACTGAAATGTGCTTCCATATCTTCTTAGCCGGAAATGTCTTATTTTGTACAAAAATATAAATAAAGTTTTTCAAGTCGCGTTTGTTTCGTACGGTCATTCCTGCAAAGAAAGGTATTATACAATCTCATTAAAATATATTCTTTTAGACAACGTATTACTAGGCATTTGACATAATTTCAAAAGAAATATAGTTTTCTTATATCAATTTCCTTGACAATTCAGTTCAGTCCAGGCATGCTTTCATTCATTGCAGACCTGGTCTTACGAGAAAACTCTTGAATGTGCTTAACACATTTATGCTGAATTACATCTAATCTTTTAATGTGTTTCAATCCGATCCTTGACATAACCTCGTTACCAAAAAGCGCAGTTGGAAAAACAATTTTCTTATATAGACTTGCAGTGGTTAAGGACTTTAATTTACATTCCATTTTCCCAATTCCGATAAGGGAATACAGTGATTCTCTTCCTTTTGTACATGTCATTTCGACTTTTGCTACGCAGCTCAGTGCTCATACGGATACCTACCTGTTCGATAGTTTGGGAAATCGGAGTACAGTTTGGGCCAATTCTAAACTTAAAACTGCAATTTCTCTTCTATCTGTTTCGTTTGAAGATGATAATGCAACTCTTTGTTTCATTTATTTTAAAATTCCAGATTACCGAGTACAAGAACAAACATTGCTTGTAAATGAGCAGGGGTTGACGTTATAAGGGTGATATCATCAGCTAACGCTGGGTTTCCAGAAGAAATTGATCCTACGGTTATTCTTAATTTGGAATCATTTAAGAAGTTTATCAGATCATTAATATGTACCAGATACAGAAACGTGGAAAGCACTCCGACATTGTCGGACACCTTGTCTGATTCGTATAGGTTCAGATTTAGTATCATTTATAGTTACAATGCTATATATATTAGATATGATTCTATAATTACAGTGAGCATTTTGCCAGAAAATTTCAATAGGAAAAGCTTTATGAAAAGGCCCTTGTGTCATACAGTCTCAAACGCCTTCAGTATGTCCAAAAATACGACAAAGACTTTTGATTCTATTCCAGGTTAGCGAAGACAGACTCATGTAAGTTAAACGATGCCGTTATACAGATCAATCTCGTTTGGAAACCCTTCTGTTGAGTAGGAAATTTAGCAGTTGTGTTTTGTACCATGAATAAAGTTTAATAGTTATACATTTTTCAAATTAGTTTATCAAAACAGTTAATAAGGATACAGCCGTGTAGTTATCAGGGTAATTTAACACTTTCCACCACCTTTGTAGATTGGCACAGTTATGGCAACTTTCCAGTCAAATGGTATGTAACAATTTTTTAGTATCGCATTGAATAGACTTCTAATCACTTATATCAGTTCTCGGCCCCCATACCTTATATGCTTGTTCTGTACACCATCTATCCCCGGTGCTTTACGTAGCTTATGCTTTTGTATGAATGCTGCTATTTCATCAAATGTAAAATCTGCATTCAGAACGTAGTCTTTTAGACTGGATTCTTTGTTCATAGTAAGGTTAGTGAATAAAGCACTGAATGAAGTACTGCATGAATTATTCCATGGGGTGTATAGGTGTTTAAAGTATCTGGCAAATAAGTTAGCTATCTCTCGTGGATTGGACGCCGTTTTCCCATCAAATTTTAGTTCCAATCAGCTTTTAGAAGTTCTGCCCTATAATGTTGTTTACTGTACAATTTTCTGAAAAGTATAAGATCAACTCTGCTGCTTCATTCCAATCATTCAAGACATTTTCTTCGTATGCTTTAATAACTTGCTCTTATTTTTTTTAAATTCTCTCTTGGCATCCTTATATACTTTGTAGGAAAAATAATCTCGTCCCCTGAGTCTCGCATCTACAATCCATATCCTTATAAACTGTCTAGCCCTTTCATATGCATCATGGTCATCCTTTGACCAATAATACTCTGTATATGGATTATAAGTCGGTTCAGGGATATTATTTATTGTGGCCTTCTTCATAAGAACCACTAGTGTATTATTTATCTTTTTCTGTTTGGTATGAAGTTAACGGGACGGATTAAAATATCATTTATTCCTTTGTCAACTTCTAGTAGGTAAGAGATAAGCCTTCATATGTCAGCTTTGTGCCATGAAGGAAAGGATATACGGGGAGGATCGGAATACCTTGTAACTGGGACAGAAAGGATATTGCACACTACATGGTGATCTGACCCCAAACATGTATCTTGATTAGTAAACACCTTGCAGTCATTTGCCAACAGGAATACAGTTAAGACTTATTTTAAGAAACTCAAATGTGAAACTCAGTCTCTTGTTCAAGTTTATCTTGTTTAGGGCCACTAAGTTGTTTTATCAGTAGAGTTTGTTAGTAATTGACTTTTGTACTGTGAGCACAGAGAACGGGAAATTTCATCATATCTGGTATTAAAGTCTCCCAAGAGTATTATTTAGCCAGCTGAAGCATAATATTCGAACAAGGACTCTAGAATGTCAGTACATTATTGGTAGAAATAAAGGTTGTCATCGGCAGGATGATAAGCGCCAAATACGAAATATTTCTGAATGGCTTGTTAACTTGTGTTCAGATATGATTCCATATGACGTTAAGCATTAAGAAGTTAGTGTCAGGATAATGTGACTGGGTGAGATATGATGCCACATTTCTGCAACATGATGTCATAGTGCTAGACATCACTATAAACTGCCACACTGCACATATCGTAGCGATTTGACTCATATTGTTACAGCTAGGTTAAAGCTACAAATCACACACATACACACACACACTCTCTCTTTCATGGTACAACTAAGGCTAAGTCATCATATATGCATCAAACAATATACTAGTGTAAATTTAGACAATTCAGTGCAGCCTATTACATGGAAGACTCACGGTACTAATTCAGTTCCCATAGTAAACCTATGCAAACACCATGATTGTAAAAATTCAATAACTCTGAACTTCTAAGTGCTCATGATTAAACCTATATTTATCAGAATATTTGCATCCTGGGTGACAGCTTTTGCGTAGAGAAAAGGATATGAGCCGCAACATTATCTGGACTTACATGTGTTTGAAACATATGCTTTCAATTCCGTACAAAAGAGTCAGGTGTTAATTTCAGTAATGAGAGTTTCAAACTCAGGACTGTTAATGGACTGAAATTCCATCAATAAAGCAATGTCTCTATATTTTGTCAGTAACAACTAGGGTAAGCTCTTAAAAGATTCCTTTTACTAAAATCCATCTGTCATTATCAACCACTCCTGGCCACCCAAACACAAATATAATCTATTTTATCTTGGCCCATTTCCAAGCTAGTTCCCATTTTTCCATACAATTAGTACCGTGTATCCTGTGTCATGTAATTTTAACTTAATTATTTGCTTGTTTCTTTTTAAAAAAATTTCCATTACATGTTATTGTAATGTAAGTTTATTTACTGGATTTGAAATTGTCCAGAAATTTAATTCAGTTCTGTTTGAACTGACTGTTAATTTTGATAAACAACTAATAATGGAAACACTGTGTCTAGTTTCTGACCTTGATTCAGAACCAGTAAGGATTCTGGTAAACAACTTTTTTTTTTTTTTTTAAAATTTTATTCTTTCTAAGAGTAAGATTCTTTCAGTGGAATCAAGGTCATACCAAGCGTACGTGACAAATAACGTGTGTTTATTGTTACAAACTTTTGGTTTTCTCAGTAGGATGAACTTTTGACCCCCATCCGGGAATATGTTTTGCGTTTTAGTTGGTCTTATAACTCATGTTATGATAAGACTGGCTAATGCCAGTCTGGCTCCAAATATACGTTGTGATCAGTTTGTGCTGAATATTTATTTTCTTGAATTTCAAGTGATTATTTTCCCTGGAAATACAAGTGCTCCTACAAAATTCTTGGACTAATACATTCACTGAAATTTATTCGCAATTCAAAACAGGAATATTATTTTCTGTGATTCAACAAGGAACTGTTCACACAACAGCACTATAAATGTTACGACAGACGTCATCGCCCTCCATTTTGAATTTCATCGGAACACGAACTCAAATTCATTTAGGACTTTTTAATAATAGGGCTTCTATTTTTAATTCTTCGATTAATTTTTTGGATTTGATTCGTAAAACCGTAAGTTCTTTTCCTCATTTTTACCTTGATTTTCTAGGGAAATAATTTATTTGTTAAACTTTTACAAAGCTTGTTGTCTTCACTCTTTTCTTGTTACCTTTTGTAAGAGCCTAGACACGTAACACCTGAAAATGATATAACACAAAATAGCTTTTTCATAAGCACAGTCTTGTTCAATAAATGCATGTTCCACACAAAGTACAGTAGAACTTTAAAATCGTAAGTCGAAATAACAATGTATGTTTTAGTCTCAACACCGGCATCATGTAAATGTCATGCATTAGTTTTTTTTTTTAGTTTTTTTTTGTTTTTTTTTTTTGCTGTGTAACTGAAAGAAATTATAGAAAGTTGATTAGGCAAGATAATATTTCCAAACCGAAAGGTAGACGAACACAATTGTTCTTGATGTATACTAGAAACGACACTCATTTTTGTCAACAGAACGCAAATGAACTTCAGTCAGCATCATCAAGAACTTCATTTAGCAATACAATATACCGGTTTGTACAATTCGAGTGGCTGATAATTCAGTCTGCAGAACGTTGACTATGTCTAAATGAAGAATTTCTGTTAATAATTGACGAATCAGAACGGGAAAAAAAACCCTAAATGATCGTTTAGAAAAGGATTTTGTGTTCCAAAAAAGTCAAAACTTTTCATTGGGCACAATCCCTTTGTATGCACTGAATATTCCACGAACAGTGGATGATATATTTTTTAAGTTTCTGACATTTTGGATATATCGTATTAATATTTACAGTTCTGGAACTATTTCGACAAGCTACACTATAAACCTCCTGTGTCGCTGTTATTGTTATGTCAATAGCACTTTTAGCGGGCCAAGGATAATTCCAATCTTTTAATGTTTGATTGAAAGGTGAACGAAGTCAGCTATCCATCAATTGGTACAAGGATGTCCGAATGGTCTTGGAGCAGAAATGATATGCATTAATCCTTATCAAATAAATGCCTCCAAATTTAATTAATGCATATACAAACCTTATTGTTCTATTTTTGGAATATCTGTCCTATGATCGGAATATTCAATATCCACCTTAAATCAATATTATCGCCTAAGTGGCACAAATTGTATGTACCTCCCACTGTATCGCCTGCTTAAAACTCCAAACAACTTATTCACCCTTGACATCAGACACTGCATTAACAATACCTTATAAATCTTGACATACCTACTTGATGTAGATATAATTTGCTTAATCTTGGCCAACTTATAGCATATACATTAATTTATGGAAATTTATTGATGTAAATATTCCGACGACCACTTCTTGATTGGTGGATCATAGAAAATAGGTCGATATCTATTTTACTAAAACGTGTAAGAACATGTTTTGGAATTGCATGACTACTAAAACAGTGAAGTCAGATAGGACCAACGAGTTTAGAAATGAAGGTCCCGTTTATACTTGTTTATAAGTCGGGTCCAACTGCGAACTGAATAGACCAAGATTTGCTTACAAATATTAACAGCTGACATTGGCATTTGGAGAGTGATAGTTTCTTCTGATCGTTTTCATCCTTGTTATATATTTAGATCGTTATGCTACGACTGGAGGTTAGAAGGCATTCCCTATTTATATTGGCTTCATGAAAACCGAATTCCATGTAAGGTAGCTTAACTTGGCAAAGCCCTGTGGGAAGCAGCATTGATTTTTCATAAAGTATTTTTGTTTATGAGTACTCGTGAGAAACAAAAAAAAAACTCAGCATGCGCAATAAAGAAGCATAGTGGATCATGGCTTGTGACTTGCGACGATAACGTACATGGAAACTTTTAACTACCGAGACAAGACAATTTCATTAATTTTCTTTAAACTATATTAGTATCATGCGCACCATCGATAGATATTCACGTGGTTTTCTATCCTTTTAACTTAGCTAAGAGCTGTGCCGATATATGTTTTATACTTTATTTACCTGATGTACATTTTGTCACAATTTATAACTCGGAGAATGATCCTGTCGTCACCTGATCACCCAACACTCAGAACAAGCCAGCACTTTTGCATGCTTTCCATATTTTGTTTACTTCTAGAGTTCCATGCACACTAACAGCATTCCTTCATGCCCACGAACAAATAATAATAATAATAATAATAATAATAATAATAATAATAATAATAATAATAATAATAATAATAAAAGTTTATTCAGCATACTGATAGATATTACGGTGAACATTCCATATTTTCCTAGCTGTGCAAAACTTTTCCGCAAGAATTGTTCCATAATGCCCAGTCTTTGGGTATTAACTTTTATTTCAACCTAAAGTAGCAGTCATATAGACTCATTTCAGCCAAACCCAAAGTCCCATACATGGATTTGTTTCACATTTTGTGATTTCGAAAACAATCTAATTCTATGCCCAATAAAATTTCAATCCAACGTTTGCCAAACACAGGACTGTTTAATCTCAATGTTCACCAAATGATCCTATACATTTGATTCACAGGCATGTACTCACCGTTAGTCCGAACTGCGTTCAAAGGGTTTCAAAATACAATAAGCGATCATCATCATTATCGTCGTCATCATCGTCATCATCATCATCATCATCATCATCATCATCATCCTAACCTCTCATCTCCTTTAGTTCATATAAATTATTATTGTTTCTCATCATTATATGATAAATACCCCCAAACTGCTCTCTAGCTGTAACACACTGACGTTCGAAACGCGTTCACGTAAAAACATTTGACATAAATATCACTTGCTTGCTTAAAATAAGAAAAGGTGAATATGATCTTTCCAATCCCAGGAAACAATGTCATTGACAATCGTCCCATCTCTCTGCTCAAGCAAGTTTGTGAATCTAAATAAGTAATTACATTATATACACAGATAATTAAATATATTATTTCTAATACACGAACAAGTTTCTCATTTTAACTATGAGTCGTTTGGCTTTTCATTATAACCTATTTCATTTTGTTTGGTTTATATCTCGCTCTCTACTTTTTTAAAAGTCTGTTGGTAGCTCCAAACATTTTTTGGATTCAAACTCGATCAATAGTAATGGTCATCATGTATCTCCATTTTGTTTATTATATATGTACTTTACATTCATCATAGTTCGTATAATATTTTAATATTCTAGATATCAACGTTTGCAATTTTAGTTACTGTGAGGCTGATATGACATATTTTCGGGGCACATGACTTCAACATATTCTTACGACTTTATGGTCACAAACTTAGGTAACAGAAAAGAAGCAAAACCAACAAGTTTTGTAAAAGTCAACCGATAATTTAATTATTTAAGTGATAAATGAAAAATGTGAGAGGAATTTACAGTATAATGAAGAAAATCCAAATTTGTCCTTATAAAAGTCTTTGAAAGTCCTAAACGAATGAAAAGTCCCATATAATTTGAATACCGGAAATGTACTGATCCTCCAAGAACCGTGATGCTGTCAGATGGCGTTGTCCAGAATTCATTCGAATGATTGATAACAGTTTCAGAATATCATTATTGTCTAAATAATGAGCTCTTTCTATCACCAATGAACAGTCCAAATAAATGTTTTTCCTCTAGAAAAATATCTAAGTACAACATAAAATACGTCTGCGGATTTACATCAGGAACACAAAACGTGTGGATGACTCCAGGAATCGGAATGAAACTGAATGCTTAACTTACCCCTTATATAGACCGTAAATTGGGATTGTGTTTCGAAATGGACGCCATATGACAACATATACTATTGATTTACGACGTATTAAATTCACATGACCTCACGCAACCAATGGGGAAGCCACGAATTCTTCTCAAAATTTCGATATCCCATCAGTCACTGGAAAACTACGCCATAGGCGACATTTTAAGTCTTAATTATTACAATTCTTATTGCTAATTATCAACACATAGGTAACCAACTTTTTATAGATCCTATGTGATTTGTGTTTTCAACAGAGCCAAGTTACGTACACAATTTATAGCCAAAAATATTTTATACAGTTTACGACCATGAATAAAAAAAAATACGAAAATTAAATAAAATGTTACACCATAAGTTCCAGAAAATATCGATGTACATAACAATATCTACAAAATTACTTGAGTCTTATTCTCAGATTGACGGGTTATGGAGACATGACATTTGCATGTAGCTCCTGCCATACGTGACTTAGGCTTTATACGACATATCATCTTGTTCCAGACCACAATTATTAAACCCATAATTGACTACATTCAAAACAAACTTTTCATCTAGAGAGATCAACTCAGTCATCAATAATGCTTTACTTTTAGGGGTGTTCTTTAATATTGACATTGTAACCCTTACATTGCCGCAATGGATGAAATGAGTGGGTAGCCTACAGATAGTGATTCCTTGAGTTATCCATGCTTTCAAACAAGCAGAAAAACGGCAGAAAAATTAGAATAGAAGATGCCAGAAAATCGATGTCGGCCGAAACATTTGGACGCGAGGTCATTGGTGGAGAGAGAAGATCGCAAATGTAATGTGACTAAAACCTGTTGAACATGCTGGATTGTTTTTAAACATTTTGTTCCTACATAACTCGTAATATTATTTCAAGATTCTAATTATGTAGTAGTTTAATTTCACACTGCGTAATTGGTTTCATAACTGATAAAGTGAAGCGTTTGCGCACCGCAAATATCACTTACGAATTACAATGTCCCCATTATTTCCGAAAGAGTAAAAGCATCAAAAAAGAATGTCAACAACAGCGAATAAAAACAATCATTATTATCGTCGACATCCTCGTTATTATCAACATCGACAAAATCATGGCTTCACGTCCATCATTTGTTACCAATAACGTTTTCGTGAAATGTCGATTTATTCACAGCGTTATCCGTTTATATGCATGATATACCACGAGATGTATAAATTTTTCATTAAAGGAAACGAGGTTTGCCGAGTTTCCTTTTAATGAAAAATTTATACGAGAGGTATATCACTGTTACAGCGTACATACTGTACATATATTTTATTTATATCAAATACAAATACATATATTTACCCTTTGAACGGAGTTAAGATTTACTACAGGCAGCTGTGCATTAATTGAATGAATGAACTTATCACATCCCCGAGTGTGCCAGCTACAAAATGTAGTTTCTATGCCTTTTGTGGCTATTCATAATCACCTATGCATAGTTATACGCTCATTGTTTTCTTTTTTAGCTTCTATTTTTCTTAACATTGATTAAATCAATATAATACACAATTATGAGTTAAACATGAAAGATAGTTTTAATAATAAAAGTAGAGCACTAAAACCACTTGGTTTGCTACGCCATTCACATGAACGCTAAGCCCTTCACCTACCGGCTCATGGAAATTAATGTGGAATAGAAACTAAGCGAAATGACGAACCAACAAGAGGTAATTAAAATATTTTAATATATTTACAGTTGATCTAAATCATTACTCTGCGTTAGTAACAGTACAACACCATAAACTCTCTCTCTCTCTCTCTCTCTCTCTCTCTCTTTGGTCGGTTTGTCTTAATTTTTACCAGTATTCATAAATCTAGAGATATCGTGGGATGTCACAAACGAAAATCCTCTACGCTATCATTTCACAGATTTTAGCACGTATCTTGCTACGATGGTCCAGAGAGAGTGCTCTACATTTATTATTAAAAACAATCGTTCACGTTTAAATCATAAGTGTGTATTAAATTCATTTAATCAATGTGAAGAAAAATGGAAACCAAAAAAAGAAACTAATCAACATATCAATATGCAAAGATGATTGTGAATAGCCACAAAATGCACAGCACTACATTTTGTAGCGGACACAATCGGGGATGTGAGGAGTTCATTCATTCAGTCAATACACAGCTGCGTGTAAAAAGAGAGAGAGAGAGAGAGAGAGAGAGAGAGAGAGAGAGAGAGAGAGAGAGAGATGCGGCCTTTTGACATTTTAATAATTAATTAATAATTAATTAGTAATAATCGATTTTTAGAACATTGTAATAGGTTTAAGAAACAA
>JAECUM010048525.1:0-23964 GCA_016617855.1 Megalonaias nervosa
ATGCATCCTCCTGTAGAATGCAGGGAATGCACTTTGTTGGGTATACTGGTACATGGGCATTTGGATGTACCTGAAAGATACACATAAATGTACAGTTCATAATATATATATATATATTAATTTTTAAAAAATCTGTTTCAACAGGTGCATATGTCTCATCAAGTGGTATCAGCAAACAATAAGTTTATCCCTATGATTTGCAACAGATTTCAGCACAACAGTTTTCATTATTTTGTTTGTTTAACAAAATGTATTTACACTGTGTTCCCATTATTGATCATGATGTTGCCACATTTGCACTATGGTAAAGCCATTCAATTAAAGTTTCTCAGTTTGGTGAAATCATTTTGTTTGTTTTATTTGGTACAGATGTTTGTTTCAGTTTCTCTTCCACTTCCTGACTGCTGGCATTGGATCAAATTCTTTTATATAAACACCAACACTGTTTATTCTTTTAAGTTTGTCAAGAGTGTCAGCACTTAGCCTGCCCTGCACTGCAGATTTGTTTTTGATCAAATTTTGGCAGACAAAAAAAAATGAGCATGAAACAATTCAACTGCCTGCCATCAATATGATTTATCATGCATAGCTTGACGTTTCTATAGACTGTGTTGCAAACTGTCTTGTTAAGGCAGGGTGTGGTGAACAAACAGACATCATTACCAGTGATATCAATGCTGTCAATGATGTTGTTCCCCTTACAACAGTGCATGATTCCTACATTGGCCTGGTAACAAGGATGTTGATTTTTTGGATTATGTTAATTCTCATAATGATACTGTCACATCTGTGATACCAATATTGAATTATAAATCTGATGTACCATGAGGATAGTGTTTATGAAATTAGTGATCACCAGGAGGCAACCAAGCTATTGAACAAAGATGATTCCACATAAAATTTATTTTTATGATTCACTAGCTGGTATATGCACATGTATGTTGACACCTTAATCGGACAGTAAAACTTGCTGGTTTATCTATTTTTTTGTTGTTGTAGTTTTATAAATGTATGTTTGAAAATTGTATTGCTATTATATACAACAGTTCTGAGAGTAATCATACCAGTATAAATTGTTTACTACAAGTATATCCAAGGTCTACAACATGGACAAGTACCTACACATTTTGAAAAATAAATGCTGAAAGGTGTCCCTAATATTGAGGTTTACAATGAAAAAATATTAAGGGATTAACAAATGGTGTTCTTTTTGGAGCAGGTATCCTTAATAATATAGAAGTGCTTACTAAAACATATTACACTATTAGTATATAATTATATCAATTAATTAATTATGCCAAACACCAGTCCTTAAATTAATGCATCATACCAAACAACAGTCCTCACACCAATCCATCACACCAAACAACAGTCCTTACATCAATTCATGATACCAAACAACAGTCCTATTATCAATCCATCATGCCAAATAACAGTCCTTACATCAATCCATCATCCCAAACAACAGTTCTTGCATCAATCCAGCATGCCAAACAGTCCTTCCATCAATCCAGAATGCCAAACAATAATCCTTACATCAATCCATCCTGCCACAGTCCTTTCATCAATCCATCCTGTCAAACAGTCCTTACATCAATCCATCATGATAATGAAGTCCTTACATCAATCCATCATGCCAAACAACAGTCCTTCCATCAATCCATTATGTCAAACAGTCCTTATATCAGTTTATCATGCCAAACAACAGTCCTTACATCAATCCATCATGTCACAGTCCTTCTATCAATCCATCAGGTCAAACAGTCCTTATATCAATTCATGATGCCAAATAACAGTCCTTACATCAATTCATCATGCCAAACAAGAGTCCTTACATCAATTCATCATGCCAAACAACAGTCCTTACATCAATCCAGCATGCTAAACAACAGTCCTTACATCAATTCATGATATCAAACAACAGTCTGTACATCAATCCATAATGTCACAGTCCTTCCATCAATCAATCCTGTCACAGTCCTTCCATCAATCCATCATGCCTAAAACAATAGTCATAATATCAAAGGAAACCTTCAGGCAATAAAGATATTCCCTCTCCATGAATACTGCCTTCAGTCTGCAGTAACATCCACATCAAGGATGGGGGCCCCAAGTGGCCAAGTGGTCTAAAGCGATCTCCGTTATGGATCACTGCCATCTCACCTCTGTCTGCGTGGGTTCGAGTCTAGGATTCGGCGAATGTGGATATGTGAGAAAGCTTGCCAGTAGCTTCTCGTGGGTTGGTGGTTCTTTCCAGGGATTTCCCGGTTTCTTCCTCCACCATTAATACTGGCCGCCATGTATAGCCTATCATGTGCTGAAAAATGGCATTAAGCCCCACAACAACAACAACAACAACAACATCAAGGATGCTATTGAGAACAAATTACATCCAGACATGGCAATGACTTGTAAAAACTGAAATTGCACCAATGTAAATGCTATGCCTTAACTTTGCACTAATTTAAGATGCAAGATTTACAGTCCTTCAGCTTGGTTAGTCTAAGTGTACTCTGCATGACAAATGTGGTTTAATGAATTCCATATGGTACATGGATGTCTGCATTTAAATCAGACAAATCAGATTTACTGATGCGTGTGTCCATACTACAAAATCTCCAGTGTCTATTTTGGTATGCCCATATTACTTGACCAAACACAACAAGACTTGTCCATAAAGTCAACCCATGTAGTAAAGTTCAACATACCAGTCCATATCAGTAAATATCAACCCTGCCTTTAATGTGCTTTTATTTAAGAAAAGAGGAAATTTTTGTTCCTTTTTGGTGGTAATAAACTACAAGCATTTTTATTGAAAATTTCCTCCCCCAGCACAGCAATCAAAGCACCACTATCCTAGGTCCTGACCAAGTGTCTCACAAGACAAACAATTTTTATGGCTGACTAGCCTACCCTAATTATAAATTTGAGTTAAAAAACCCCAAAGTTTGATTTTGCTATAACTAGCTGAACATAAACAGAATCATTATAACATTAAAAGTAAACAGGAAAGTATCTGGAACACATTATGGTACCTGAATTTGACATCTAGAATGTAACCATTAATATCATTCCTGGAATAAACCAATCAGAAGAGAATATTCTTTCAGCTCAAGAAATGCTTCACCCAGTGCTATGCTATAATCTTTAACTGATGGTAGTTGTGAAGGGTGGTGGGGTGGAGGAGAAAACATTTCTACAACAAGAATCAGAACAGTCATAAGGATATGGTCCAACTGAATGTTTTCACATGCTAGAAACAGCAGCTTTAGCCCATATGATAACATTATGACCTCACAGAAATCAAAGTTTGATCCACATAAGTATGCATGCCTTCTGGTATTACTCAGAATATGCCAATTATGATCTATTTATTATTCAATGTCAGGCTGCTTTCTGTTATCTTTTCAGTTAACAACCTGCTGCTTTCAAATTTAACACTCTGAAAAAGAAGGCTGTAATATGTGATTGGAATCAATCATTTTAGAAGAAAACATTGATTGAGAGTTTGAAAATAAAGGGCTTGGAACCAAACACTGAAGTTGTTTTGTGAAGGTGGTCAATGTAAACAGGCTTGATTAGTATTAGCACAGCCACATTACCAGTAGTACCAAAATATTTTGCCAGTCTGTAGAAAAAGCTGGGTTGAAGATTAATTGGTTTTAAGAAGTTTCACTGGTAATATTTGTTAAATATGATATGAAAATTACCACACTCAAAAGCAATCCAAATATCATTGTAATCTATTATGGAGTCTTTGTATGCAGATTAAGTACTACTTTAAAGTACACTGATCCCAGAAATCAAAGGGAAATAGAGTGTTTACAGTGATGTCAAGAAGAGAAATCACTCCAATGCAACTCCAGAGGACAACTGGGGTCAACTCTTTTTCAATTTCTTCTCTGGATGTGAAGTCAACTAACTACAGCACGTCTTGTCAAAATGAACTGGAAATTCTACTCCAAAACCATTTCTATCTGGCAAGAGATGTAATCAACCAACAATTTTTGTCTTAATAACGTTATCATGGATCAGTATCTTTTATCAGAACATAATCTAATACTTTTCTATGAGCATCAGCAGTCCACTTTTGAATGCCTTTAATGATGTGAATAAGCTATCAGCAACAGAACAAAACAAATATCCTCTCAATTCTTCTGAACTAATGTTCAACTACACTACAATTTTGAAATGTTTCTACATAAATCCATGTGAAGATAAATTTCTGAAAACTTAAAAAAAAATACAATTACTTCAATATTAAATTTCTTGTATGGTTTTCAATAAAACAATTATGTTTTTGTAATTGACCTTTTTCTCTGACACAAATGAGAATAATCTTCTTACAAATGTACATGTATTTTTACAAGAATATATTAAAATCTTTTGTAATTAGATGAAATTACTGAAAGTAGCTTCCTTGTGTCAACCTGCAGTGTCTTAGTAGTCAGTGTGCTGGACTTGCAGACAAAAGGGAACATGTTCAGATCCTACCATCAGATGAGCAAAAGTCAGCTACCAAAATATGTCTCTGAGCATGGCACTTGACTCAAACTACTTTAGCACTAGATAACCTTCATGTGTTGCTGTTTCATAAAACATCAAACCAAAAATAAACTAAACCTGTCACCTGAGCTGTGTATGTTCTATTGCATCTTGCATAATCTTCAAACGGCGACACTGAATAATAATTCACTGGCTAAACCTATCACCTGAGCTATGTAATGGTTCTACTGCATATGGTATAATCATCAAGGAATGAAATCAAATACTAACCCACCGACAAAATATGTAGATCTTCATTTTTTTCTATGATCATAATCAAATTATTTAATAGTGAGGTCATGCACTAATTATGGGTGCACTTTAAGGGGTGGTCACTGCTGGGTCATCATATTTGTTGAGAAGTAGGTACCTTGCAAAATTAGAAATGTTTTTTGTTTTTTTTTAAAATAAGGATCACATTATGTGTGAAAACTGGAAGGGTCTTCAAGTTTTTCATCAATATTGATCAAATTCAGTTAAGCAGTTTTTAAGAAGTCATTTAAAGATTTGTTGTTTTTAGTAACGGTGGCCATCAATGTCATTTGTATAAATATGACAGATCTTCTTGCTAGGAAGTTTTTGGCCAAATTTGGTCAAATCCATTCAGAAGTTAATATGTTTTTTTAATGGTTTATGCAATTTTTGCAATGGTGACCAATTTTATTGCATTCAGCATCAATTGTACAAACTTGAAAGGTCATTTGCTTTGTGCAAAGTTTGGCTGAAACTGATCTGGCAGCGTTTGGACTAGCTAACAATAACAACTGTTGACTTGATTCTATTAAGATTTTGATACACTAGCTTCCCATAGTCAACATATTGGAAGTCTGAATGGCACCATTTTCATTTAGGACCAACTAGACTTTGGATGTGTGTATGAAATAACATGGGTATCCTTCATGAAGTTTAGGAAGAGTAACAATAACAACATTGTGAGGTAGTATGGATGATAAAGAATGTTTTTTGTTCAATTAGGTGGACTAATTTTCCCTGGTCACACAGTCAAGATATGAAAAAATCCAAATAAAGTCAGGATGGAAAGATAGAGACTTACTGAGAATGAATGACAAATCATAATCCCACATCTCATCCATTGCATCGCTTCCTGCAATCAAGAAAAGAGCAATTTCATCTCTCCATAGTAAATTACTTGCCACTTTAAAATCTCACATCCTCACTCCCACCCTAACCCTCATAGTGACCTAGGGGTCATAAACCTATATGTATCATATTAAATGTATTTTTCCACGAATATTGGTATGTATAAATAAAGTGCAGTCAACATAAGTGAAATTGTTTCAAATAATTATAGATCTGACCTCTGACCTTGTCTATGTAGCTAAAAATGTACCCCATCCTACCTCTGTTACCATGGTTACCATATATACCAATTTTGCAAATATCCACCCAGTAATTTGTGAAGAGTTCCTGAGCTACTGACTGATATAGAGACATGACATCACTGCTGTTGAATGTGATCTGAATAATACTTTATGGAGAAAGTTAGCAAGAAAATTTAAAATACTGTGTAATATTTGGTAGGAACAAACAATTTGGGGAAAAATATAAAAAAAATGTACAAGTTTGTCGAGATAAGAGTACCCCCATGAATGGTATATTGGCAGTTTGATGTGCACAAACAATTATGCTCCTATTTGAGTTAGCAAGACTTTGTTTATTTATATTTAGACATGAATCTCACTCAACAGGCTTCTTTATTATGTGAAGTGCAAGCCATTCTTGCATTTGGTCAAGGAACATACTATGAAACAAAAATTACTTTGCAAAAATCCATTTTTCTTTGTACAACAGTGATCCTAACATTTTAGATTTTGGCCCAAAATGAACAGGTCTTTTCCTACCTAAAGTACAAGTTCTTCAAAACCTTTCATCAAGGTACTACTTATTCAAAAGGAAATCTTATTTCCTTGTGACCTTGACATTTGACCCCAAACCTTAAGTCATCCACAAACTTTGGTTAAGGTTAACAACTGAAATTTGTAAGCTGAAACAATTTTCTTCTTTCTTTACTCCAAGTACAAGTCATCCACACAGTTTGCTTCAGGTCTGTTGTTGTGCAGAACCATTTTTCTTCTTTCGGACCTTGACCTTGATCCTTGATCCCAAAACTTTAGGCTTCTTCTTTACACAGGTGTAAGGAATCCATAAAATTTGGTCCAGATATGTGATAAACAACTAATGTTATTGTGTGGAAACTGATTCTTTTACATCCAATCACACTTACCTTTGACCTTTAGACTGCAGATTGTGGACAACTCAAGTTATTGCACAGACACCTAATTGGTAATGGCAGTGATGTGATGTGATGTGATGTGATTATGATTTTTAACGTAGCTTTAACAATTTTTCAGTCATATCGCTACGATGTCTGCAGTGTGGCAGTTTATAGTGATGTCTAGCACTGGGGCATCATGCCGCAGACATGTAGCATGATGTCCCACCCAGTCACATTATCCTGACACCAGGCCGACCAGTCCTAACACTAACCTCTTAATGCTGAGCGCCAAGCGAGGCAGCTGTTAGTACCATTTTTGTAAGTCTTTGGTATGACTCGACCGGGGATCGAACCCACGACCTCCCGCATCCGAGGCGGACGCTCTAACCACCAGGCCACCGGAGCGGTCTGGTAATGGCAGATGGACAGGCAGACAACATTATAGCATAATCTGCTCAATCTTATAGTTATTGCCAGCATATAAAAAAGTAATATGTTAGCAACAATCTTCAATCAATTATTGTCACATTCCAAATTTTGTGTCATGTGCAAGTTTAATCTGTAGACACTTACAGTACAATGCACATTAAATAACATATATTAAATAAACTTGTAGATGAATGGACAGATTTCTTATTAAATATCTGCATTTGTTCTTTCTTTGATTTTTACAAGGTTAAGTCATGGGTATGGAAAGAGTAAAGAAGAGATCAGTTTGGGGCAGTGAAGCTAAATAGATTTCTAACTGCCTGAGTGAGGAGAAATTAGTCAATTGGTCTGTTTATTATCCTTGTTGTAAGAGAGTATAACATACTGCAAACAAGGGTACTCTGTGTTATATTATTTAGAGGAGGCCCAAATGGAACAAATATGTACATCAATATTGCTAAGATATGAGTCAAGGCATGGTTTTTACAACTGTGGAGGCAAGGATCTGCACATGCACAGAGAGGAAAGGGGCATGATTTATAAACCTATGGGGATTATAAAATTTATATTATTTACCTTATAATTTGAAATACAACACATAATTAATTTTGAAAAATAATGGATATCCCAGTGATCTTGTTTGAGTGAGGCAAATATTTGTTCAATTGGCAGAGACGGAAAAGAATAAAACTATTTTCAAAGCCCCCCTAATTTATCGAGACCCATCCTTGGTTAAAAATAAGACGACACTGATGTAATGGTACAAAATTTTGGAGAATAATTCCTATACACAGAAATTAATCTGTCTGTAGTATACATTTCACAGTACATTCTTTAGTAGTGCATTTTGTTGGGGTCAGTGCAGCATGACACATACTCTTTAATTTTTGATGTATTGGTTAGGATCACCATAGTTTGGCAACTTGTAGTAATTACTCTGTTCTGGTTTGGGGCATGAAATGAGTTTTAATTAGCAGCTCACTTGTTTGATGGTTTGAACTGGAGAGGAGCCTGATGTTAATGTGAGGTCATAGCAGTAAACTGTCCAGAGCTGATTTAAACCAGAGAATATTTTTAGGAAATTGTGGTCTGTTTGAAACAGGTGTCGTAGAATGATATTTTCCAGAAAAGTTATTAATAAAGGTGGACTAGGAAGACTTTATTTTACTTCCAATTAATAAAGGTGGACTCAAGAATTTTCTGACTTTTATGGGACTGACAAGAATTTTGGCAGGTGAAGTAATAATCCTGACTGGCTAAGCTAAATGGGGGGGGGGTGTTCCCAGAAGGAATTCAGGGGTTTTAGAATAGCTCCCCTCATAGAATTAAGCAGTCTAAGTTCTGCAAAGAGTCAAGAAGTTGACTTTGGGAAATAATAAGTATTTTTCATTAGATTGTCCTAAGGGACAAGTGTCAAAAGTTGAGGACATGGGAAAAGAGAGAGATTCAGCTTCATAAGGAGGTGTGAATCTCAGATAAAGCACAAGAAAGTAGCTCTACACATGCCTGACTGCACAGTGGGAAAGAGGGTGCAGTCTGCAACTAAGAGGTTGATGACCCAAAGAGACTAGAGAGGGAGAGAAGGAAAGATGCAAAAGATGTCAACGGATCACCTGAGCAGTGATTGGGAAAGACCCAAAGCATTAGGTCATGGCAGGCAATCTGTGTTCGATCTGTCACTCAATCATATGATGAAATGTGTTCTACCAGTAACAGAACAGCTAATTGAAATTTGCATAATTTTCTGAGAGAAAGCAAATCATTCACATGTCATTTTTGTTTATGTAATTCATTAAATTCTTGTATTTTACTTATCTATATCTCTGGTCAGTTCTCTTTTATTCCAGCCATTAATTTAATATTTTACTTTATTGTTTACTTGATTTGGGCAATAACACCATGGTCAATCATCTCTGAGATAACAATAACCAAAAACCAAACAGGCCACCACTGCCACCCCACAAATAAAATGAGGGAGAATTTAAAATACCCATGATTTGGGGTTTAATGCCATTTCTCAGCACAAGATAGGCTACATATGGCAGCCAGTATAAGTGGTGGAGGAAGAACCCAGGTAAGAACCCCAGTAAGAACAACCAAACCACAGGAAGGTACTGGCAGCTTTTTCACTTATCCATATTGGCCAAGACCAAGACTCAGATCCAGGCTTTAACAAGGACTACTTGGCTAGCTAAAAGTTTATAAAAATTATTTAAAAAAATTTAATTAATTTTAAACAAAAAACAAAATGAAATGTAAATTAAACACGTCTATCACTTCAATTCTTACTAAAATTAAAGTTTCAACAAAAGCATTCTAAGGGTTTAAAATCTGAAGTATCTGTAAATGAATTACTTCTCTTCATAGTTATCATTATCCCAAGGCAAAGTAAGATGCTCCTCCATTGAACGAACAAGAAATCCATTTGTTTCTAGATTAACATTGTTTATTGAAAGGGATATTCCCTCCAAATCAAGCTCATCCTCGTCAATCCAATCCACACTTTCTCCATTCTCCGAATTTGCTAGTATGACCATCGTTTTACGTTGCCTTCTAGCAGTGACTATCATTGGTCTGATGCACTTCGATGGAACTACTGTTTATTTGTGAAGGACTGAGAGACTGCGCAGCATGACCAGAGAGCTGAAGTACATGTGGCATATCTTGCATATCTTTGTCTCATTCAGCACAGACTGAAGTGAAAGGCAATAAAGATCATAGGGAATTGTCCAAAATGTGTTTGCTGACCGAGGTAGAATGTTTTCCATTTTGAGACTTTGAGTTGCAAATAAGGATGGAAATTTGAGCAAGGCTCCATCTGTTGCTCATTCTGGAACTTTAAGCCCTTCACCTGTTTGAACAAGGGGTAAAGGAGGAGGAAGAAATCTGTCTTTTATCACGCTGAAGTATGAGCTTCATGCTTTCGAACAGCACATTTTATCGTCACACTTCACAATCTGAAGCAAGTATTGGCTTGAGCGGACATTGGTGTCACAACCAGTTTTGATTTCTACACAATATATCCTGTTCCATGAGCTCTGAATTTAATGGATCCTTATACTCGGCAATGGTTGAGTAATTGTCTATAGTTAACTGTGACCATATTTCAGCCAATGTTTTTCTGGCAAATCCAAAGTTTTTCTTCTCTAGCTCAATGTCAGTTGTCTTACCTTGTTCATCTAAATGGCTGCCATAGTTATCAAAAAGTAATATTAATCCACTAAATTCCCTGCTCATTGGCACCATCTTTCTCTCCACTCTGTTAAAAGCACTTTGTTCCAGGAGCATTTGTTGCAAAGAAGACAGAGTCAATATCGTGTTTCAAGAAATGGTGGATGGCAACCTTAATGACTTTTTGATACCGTGGGTTTTCATCCGGCTCACCATCAACAGTAAACATGAGAATCAGCTTGACCAATTTATCAATACCAGTCCTGCTTATGGTATCAAACTCTGTCAGACACAGCAACTTTTCAAAGTCAAATCCATGGCTGAGTGCTGTTGATGCGGAGTGTTTTCCACATCGGATGGCTATAAACTTTGGGGCAGAAAAGCCAACAGTGTCTCTGTTTCCAAGACCATTGCGATGGATCTCAATGATGGTATACACTGAGTGTATAAGCTTGTGCCGGGCAGCAACTACCCAGTCATGGTCAGGAAGGCTTATTTTATATTCAACATGCATTAGCAGTGGACTCTGCTTATTGGCAGTGACCAGACCATTTGGGACATGTCATTTATCATCCTGGATGATAAAACAAATCTCATCCAGTCCAAGCATGGAAGACAGTTCTTCTAAATGTCTTATTGTAGCTGTGCAAAACTGGCCATCAATATGTTTAGTGTGTTAATCATTTTGCTCTCTAATTAACTTTACAGGGGCAGTGGTTACATGATGCTTACCTTCTGAAGATGAACTATGCTTAGGAAGTAGACGAAGGTATAGTCCACTTCGACTTATATTGAAGCCATCTTTTTTTAACTGGTGTGTTAATTGATCTAAGGTTTTGATACTTCTGTAGACATTGAACTGTCTTTTTTCATGAGAAGCTGAACCATGCATTGCGATTTCCAGTATAGTTTGCAAAAGCAACAGTTGTTCATCGTCAATTTTTGGTTGACTACATCTGGCCCTAATATTCAGTTTTGTGAGCAGTTCAGGATTATCTTCAAATAAAGCATTCAGTTTTGATTTTTTCAAATTCCTTGCTTTCTGGGATCTTCTTTGATCATCAATCTTCCTCTTTAGTTTCTTTTCCAACTCAGTTTTTCTTTTTTGTTTATCTTTTAACTCTAAGTTCTGCTCATTTGAAAAGTAGTCATTGTTTCTGCTGATTATACAAACCAATGAGGTCAGAATTTATTACATCAATTTGGGACTTCAAATGTAATTGAACAGTAGCATTTCTCGGAGTAGCAAAGTCAGGCTTGTAGAAGGCAATGTTTCAGAAGTAATGATATTCAAGACATCAGTCAGTTGTTCATTGGACTCTAAATTATCCTGAGTAGAAACTTTTTTTGACACTGATGGTACTTGTTTTGTCCAAAAGTTAAGAAGTGTTCCTTTTTTCATAATGGAGATTGCCTTGAGCTCTTGCAAGATATGGTTAACTTTTTCAGCCAAATCTGTGTCATTCTTCATACTATTCTATTTTATAATAAGTTCATCTTGGCACATCTTTTTGGCTTTTATAGGATATGCTAGCACATAAGCATTAAATAAAGACTGATATAATTTATTTTTATCTGTTGATATGGGCTGCTGAAAAGTCATGAAAATTAAAACTAATGTAATACTGGACACCTTACGCTGTATGGTTTCAATAGCGTAAATGTTACTTGTGCCACATGTTGGCTCAATCCTCAAAGTTCTTCTCTCTCCTCATCCTGTCTTTTTTAGATTGCTTTTTTTTAATGTCATCAAGCTTCAAAAACTCTTTGTACTAGTAGGACCGTTTATAATCTAGAACTTCAGTGGTGTCAAGAAAACGTTTTTAATAAAAAGAAAGAAAAAAGCTAACATTCGATATATTTATTCCCTTTAGTGTACAGCGTCCCAGCACGACACAGGGCCAAGGTGGCCCAACTCAACGAATTACATTGTTGTTTTTCTCACATAAAAAATATTAAAAGATTAAACATTCACTGCGGACCAAATACCATCTTTCAACTTGCTAAACTCGTGTTTCTTTGATCTCGTCAGACTGTTGTCAGGATGGTGATAACTTGTTAGCCTATTCTTTTACTTTTCTAAAATCCAAGTTTAATCACCAGTATGCCTGCAGTTTATTTAGTCTACATTTTGTTTTTAAAGTGTGTATTACATTATATTAAAAAAGAATAACATAATTATAAACAACAACAGTTTAAACCAGTTAAAGGTTATAACAATTACCCAATATCTCATCTGAGATAACAATATTAATATAAGTCGTCCGCAAGAGAGTTGTTATCTATTGCGGATAAAAATGGACTGAGGATGCAGGTCACAAAATCTTTTTTGTTCTGATATTATTTTTGAAAGAAGCATTCCACACTCATATTTATTGTGATGCCACATTTCTTCAACACCCCCTCACCCCTCGTCACACCTCATCACAAAATTTTGACCCCCTCCCCCCCATCACTGCGTGAGGTCATATGTGAACAACCCCATTTTGCCTATTAACATAAAGCTCTCCAAATGAATTTCATGTAATTAGACTCTGTGTAGAGCACTCAGTGTAATGGATAGGACATCCCTTCCCTCCTTCTGTTGTGTTTACACAAATCTTTTCACTGATAGTCTAATGATTCACTCAAATATGTTAATTGGATAGATGTCAATGGTGGGTGGGCCCAGAGTGCACAATTTACCAGATTTAATGCTATTAACTCTAACTGCAAGCAGCATACAGACTACCATATGTACTTGATTGTAAGTCAGATCTGACTGACAACTGCATAGACCTAGATCTGCCATCACATAATACACTGGCAGATCAGAGTCTATGTTGCTTGTTAGGAGTAATCAATAGGACAAGCAACACAGACTCTGACCAACAGGCACATTATGCAAATTAGCAGATCAAGATCTATGTTGTTTGCAGTTGGACCTGACTTATTGGAGAGTATAATGGTACTGAAATGTATTCATAATAATACTTGCTGTAGAATAAATGATTATAGTTGGATGGTAAAATATTCATGCCACATTCATCCTCAAGATCACAATCAACAAATATCTGGGGCAGACTAGTTTTTGATCTTCCTTCCTATCTTCTGTCCATCCATACGATAATGTGGATGCTGTTACATGTAATACATAAAACTGCATACATATTTTGTTCAGAGTGGACAGAAAGATTGAGTTTGATGTGGAGCAGGGATATGTCGAGGCTGTCAGGTCAAGACGTATCCATAAACCATATCAACGAGTTCTTTCTCCTGATGCAGTACAAAACATGAATGCAGTTTTGTATTTATTACATATCACCTTTTATATGCTTTCTAAATATTTTTAGCTTTACTGTATAAATGAAATTCATAATGAACTGGGAATCATAAAAGTTTGATTCACTTAATCTAAAAATATCTATGCACAGACGTATGTAATAAGTTCTTAAATAAACCATATATAGTTGATTCAAATAGTATATTAATTTCTATATTAAAAAAATATAGTAATATTTGAAACAAGTTTAAGTTTAAGCAGAGTATACAATGAAGAAACAAGAACAATTCTTTTTCTCTGTTTAAAACTTGCAATATATAATCAATTATTTATTGTCACATAAAGAACCAAAACAGTTTTGAACATTTAATTATCATTTACATATTCATTATAAATATGTTAACAATTGACTGTGAATGTTATGCTGATTATAAGACTTGAAAATATGGTCCTTTTCTTCTTCATAATTGGAACTGAAGCTATTTCTTTCATGGACAATGAAGTTAATCTACTTAGATATAAGCAGTTATACACTAACAAGATTTTGGGGGCTATTATAATGGAAAATGCTTTCAAGGAACTTTTCCACCAGATATTATCACACCTAGTTCTTCAAGTCTGTCCGCTCTGTGTGAACTGTCCCCCAACTGTTATTGCTGCTGTATTTTGTGTGTGTGTGTGTGTGTGCACATGTGTGCATGCATGTATGAGTGTGCATGCATGTGTACACATGTACACATGTATGTGCATGAGTGTGTGTGCATGCATGTGTGTGTGTACAATGGACATGGAAAAAAGATTATAGTTAACTGTGATATATAGTTGTTGATACAATTAATAAAAAGCATTCCAAGATTCTATTTATTATTCAATTTATTCACAGACTGATTTGATGGCTGCTACATGTCAGTTTCCTCTACAGACCCCCGTACATTCCAGGTGTCACAAACATACACTGCCTTCCATTAACTGATCTATTTAGTTGTATATTGCCATGCTTCCACTGTGACTGCAGTGGGACACAATAGAGCTGAACTTGACTGGTATTCAGTCCTGATTGTTGGCAGGCTGGACTCAGTAACCCCACGCACGCACGCACGCACGCACGCACGCACACACACACACACACACACACACACACACAGAGACTTCAGTGTATTCTTAGGGGAATTTCAAGAACTCAGAAACCCTAAATCCAGACTGCCCATTAAATTTAACTCTGAAACCCCACACACAGACAGCCCATTACAGTTAACTCTGAAACCCCACACCCAGACAGCCCATTACTGTTAATTCTGAAACCCCATGCCCAGACAGCCCATTACAGTTAACAATTTGTGTGACGCATGTAATATGTTGCATTCTGAAGTTTTTTTGCCCATTTTAGACCTCATGATGAAATAAAAATTTCTCACCTTTTTTACTTTTTGCACTGTGGTGAGTTCACTGTCAATTCCCATGTGCCCGTGTAACTAGCCGTAGCTAAGAGATGTTGCATTTTCTGCTGACAAGTCAATATTCACTCTTTTCCTACTGTCTTTCAAAATGGATCCATTTTGTGTTGAAGTATACATTCCATTTTTACAGAAATAACTGTCTGTCCCCAGTTTTTTGTAAGGAACAGTACCTATAAGTATGTGGGGGGTGAGGAAAGTTTCCAATGCATGTCTTTCTTTTGCTGCACTCTTTGAGGATTTGTTAGATGTCGTATTAGAAGGTAGCTCTATCATATCTTAGACAAAGATTAACTTGCCTCAGAAATGAGCAACATAGATATTCTTGCCATTCATTCAGCACAGAACTTTTACTGTAACAGAGATTCCAACAATGGGTATGTTCTTGGCCACAGTGTATTACTTTTCATTCTTGCATTACTGACATTCTACCGGTATATATCCTTTTGCTTGGGACTATTTGTTTTGGTTTTCTCTTTTAACATGCAATGGCTAGTTTGTGCATGAATGGATATTAGTTTTTGCCTTAATTAAATTTATTTTGAAGTCCATGCACACTTCCTAATGCTTATAGGACTTGCTGGACTATTTCAATATATGTTCATTTTTCATTCATCATTGTAGTCCTTTTCTTGCCATACCAGGCAAAACCCTGTTTAATATTTCTTCTTCTCTTGTGGGTTCTCACTTGGTACTTTTAAATACATGTATCAAATTAATTTGATCTCTGTTTTTCCCCAGTTCAGAATTAGCCCAGATCTGGAGTAGGGACTGAGATCACCCCTGAAGGAACAGTACAAAACCTCATCATAATGGGTTTATTTTTATGTTCAGTCATATCATAGCAGGTTATAGCCAAGAACTAAAATTACACAAAATAAATAAGGTGCCAATTTCCAGTTGCATCATGGGATTCATGACCATACCTATGTATTATCTGAGATCATGTTATACTCTGGGGCCTTGTACTGACAGGCAATACTGTGAAGAAATTTGTCCACATTCCATAAAATAAAAGAAATAGCTAGCCACTTTATCAAACATTTAAAAAAGAAAGTGTTCACCATTTCACAACAGTTCATTCTTGGCATCTCAGGAGTATTCACTGTTCACTTTATGGTCAAATGGATATTTGACTGTAGTCCTTTAGCCCTGAAAGAAATATATTAAATACAGAGCCCCCTCCCCCAATGTCAGGCACATAAGGATAACCAGGGCTACTAAGAGAGCAATCACAGGCCCTGGGGTAAGAAACACCCAGGCCTCTCCTAGTTCTTTTTCAAAGAAAATTTTTCTTTTAGAAAATTAAAAAGTGTTGTTCAGCCTGGGCTCCCTTACAGGCCCGGGTCCCTGGAGATATATCCCCGGCTTCCCCCCCCCCTTGTTGACCCGGAGGATAACAAACTCCCTGATATAACACATGCATGGTCAAAGATCTGAATTTACATGTACTAGGTGAATTTGTTTTTCACAATCCACCTTGATCTGCTGCACTTAATTATAGTTCATTCGTTATAATTCATTATATAACAGCATTTGTTGTATGGAAACAGCTAACTTCTTTCAGTCTCTGTAACCTTGCCCTTTTAACTTTTGAGCCCCGAATCAGTAGATTTCTTTCCTTGACCTATTTGTAAGCTAGGAACAACATTTGATAAAGGTAAACAGTGGAGAACTCAAGTTAATGTGCAGAAATGAAGTGGGGAATAGTCAGACAGGCAGATGAACATCGTAACATCATGTGTTATGGCAGGAGTATAAATTGAGCACTGACCAGTGCACAGTATAGTTACAAAGAGGCATTTCCCATGCACAAATGAAATGTGGACGTTGAGATAGCACATGCTGATGCTTTCATATTATTTTCTGTGATAACAGAAAACTACATACTGCTATCACCCACAGAATATAATAGTTTTAATGTTTATTAATGTATTATCCCAGGAGTAGAGCAGTTTTGATCCACTCTTGGGACTTCTGCTTTCTCTCCCTCTCCCAAAACAAAATGCAAAATAATCAATGGGTGTGATTGGTTTTATTTCCATGAAATATTTGAATATTTAGATATAACTGGATTTGTACCTTGCACATATATTTAATTTCTCCCTCATTTTTACATTGTGGCTTGTATTGTCTCAGCCTTAACACTCACTCGTTTTGGTAAAGATGGATTGAGAGTCAACTTTGCTAATATTTGCAATAGATTTTGACAATACCATCAGCAAAAAAGTGCAAAAGATCAAAGTTAAAGATTAATTTTATTTTGCCAAATGAAAAGACTGCCTAGTAGAAGGAAAAATAAACAAAGATTGATCATTTTCAACATCAATAAAACAGGAGTCTCCAGTATCAGATTTTTGTGGGTGCATCAATTGATGTTACATAAAACAAATAGTATGGAAACCTATAATGCATCAGAATTCTTTTTAATTTGGTAGGAGCAAAGCTAGTAAAACCTTTAATAATAAAACCCCTTCCCCATACTCACTTACATCAGTACTCATCTAACAGTTCCCTCTTTAACCATTTAAATTAGTTTCTGCAATACCTAAAAAATCCTTATATAAACTGAATAATGTATTAATGGGTACATTACTTCATATTATGAATGTATTCATGGGTACATTACAAGACATAATTAAGAATGTATTAATGGGTACATTACTTAATATTATGAATGTATTAGTGGGTACAATAATTGACATTATTAAGAATGTATTAATTGGTATATTAGTTAATATTATTAAGAATGTATTAATGGGTACAATACCTGACATTATTAAGAATGTATTAATTGGTATAGTAGTTAATATTATTATGAATGTAATAATGGGTACAATACTTTACATTATTAAGAATGTATTAATTGGTATATTAGTCAATATTATTAAGAATGTATTAATGGGTACAATACCTGAATACCTGACATTATTAAGAATGTGACAATTGGTATATTAGTTAATATTATATGAATGTATCAATGGGTACAATACCTGACATTATTAAGAATGTATTAATTGGTATATTAGTTAATATTATTATGAATGTATTAATGGGTACATTACTTTATATTATTTGCTTGTTCATTCTTCAATTAACATGCCAGAAATTTATAGACAGAGTGGAACCTAACATCAGAAGTTGCATAAAAGTCTAGATCATGGAGTAAAATCCCATTGAGATTAGCATGGAAATAAAATGTGGAATTTTGAGGCATATGTCTGTCTGCCCAAAAGTTATTAGTTATTTACTCTGCATGTCTAAAATGAAATCATTAAAGACAGACATTAATTTTTGACTTTTTTAAATGTAAAACTGCACAAAACAAATACCTAACTTAATTCCTGTATATGTGCCTGATTTTAAAAAGATTAGAAACAAATTGCCCTTGCATAGGGTGTTGGTAGATCTGGGTCTAAACCATCGTTGCTACTAATGATCTCTAGGAATAATCTGCATGGGTTATTGAGTTTGTACTGCAAAATATTCATGTAGACAAATTGTTCTGATAGTAGTCAATGAGCTTGCAAGCCACCAAAACAATGAATTCAAACAAATGTTTTGAAGTAAGTAACAGTGTGAGTTTTGGCAACACATCAGGGAGTGAATCTTTTCACAGTCAGCCTGACATGTAACAATTAACACTGACATATGGGCTAGGCCTATAATAAATCACTAGCCTGAGATGGGTTTGATGTTCCTGCTGGGGCATGATTGATTTTTAATTGAGATAACAGTTAGAGACATGGAGAGGCAAAGTTAATTGGGGTTTAAGTAGCAGGACAAAGGTCAAAGTTGAAATAATCCTGACACAAATTTGTGCCATTGGAAATAAGTGTCATAAACTGAGATTTTCCAGAATAGTTATTAAGAAAGCATGGAAATAAGTGGTGTTACTCAAACCTGGATAGACATGGGTTAAGTTTTGGTGGTTAGATTAAGTTAATCCTAACTGGCTAAGCTAAATAAGGGGTGTGTATGTGTTTCCCAGATGAAATTCAATGTTTTAAGTATTCTCCTTTGAAAGTTTAGTCATTTTTTTCAGAAAGGTAAGAAGTTGACTCAGAGATTAGTAGAAAGTACTTTCTCATTAAAATTGTCCAAAGGACAGGTGTCTGGAAGTTGAGGGACACAGAACTTAAAGGAACAAAGAAATTCAGCTGTATAGAAAAGAGCAAGCCTTGAGAAGGCACAACATATTGTCTCCATTGCATCCAATTTGTCCATTGATAAAAGTTTGTAATTATTTGTTTGAATTTATTTGTTTTAAATTTATACATCAATTTTCCTTGAGTTTTGGAAGGTAACTGTTTGCATTCATTTGTCCTGAATGTTGTTTAACAGATTTAATCTAAGAATGTCATAGATTATTCCCTTGATGAGGACATTCAAATTTACTCATTTATATGTAATATGAATCATGTATTCTAGGAATTTCATGCATTACTTTTGATGTGAATTTGTGAGAATTGTGTGAATTTATCTAAAATGATATGGATATTACTGTCAGGAAATGTTATGTCAATGAATTGCAAGTTAGCATGTAAGGTAGCTAAGACAAGACATGAATTCTATTAATTCATTTGTGTAATTAGGTTGTGAATTCTTTTAACAGAGAAATTATGCACCTGCCGACTGACATTTAGTCCAGTTAGTGATTTATAAACCACAGCAGGAGTGTATGAATGGTTTATTATGAGGTCTAGTTATGTCCTAGTTCAATTAGGAATGCTGAGTAGTCACTAAGGGGAGACATTGACTTTCTAGTAATAGGGTTGTGTATCAGCTGTTAGGCTGTGAACTGACCCATATTAGCCTTAGTTTCTGTTGAATTATGATAAAACAATAACCAGAGTGGGGATTATTGTTCGATCCCAGAAGTATAAAATCCTGAGAAATATTTAGGTTGCCTAATTAGTTGTTTATCTTAAAGGGAAAATGAGAGAGAGAGAGAGAGAGAGAGAGAGAGAGAGAGAGAGAGAGAGAGAGAGAGAGAGAGAGAGAGAGAGAGAGAGAGAGAGAGAGAGAGAAGGGGGAAGAAATACAGTGACTGACATGTCACCAATGTTAAATTTGGAAAAACTGTTCAGCAGTTTTTTTTAAAGTTGTGTAAATGTGTTTCTACAATTTGGTGGTGGATTGGCACCATTTGACTAAGATGAACAAGCATTAATCTTGGATGGTTTGTGTAAAGCTTGGTCAAATTCTATTGGGAAGTTTTTTTCTGAAGGTCATTTAAAAAAATTTCTGCAACAGTGGCTTAATTAATGGTACATTGGGCATCATAGTCATACAACTGAAAGACCCTGATGCCAGGATGCTTCCTGCAAAATTTTGTCAAATTCTGTTGAGTAGTATTTGTGAAGCAGTCATATTTGATGAAGATCAGCATAATTTAAACAAATCTGAATGGACTTCATGGCATGATGCTTTGTTAAGTTTGGTCAAATTATTTTGAACAGTGAAGTTTAATTTTATAAATTTATTTTAGCAATGGTTGCCATTTCTGGTTTAAGTAACAGCTGCTGTCCTGTTTTAGTAATACTGGAGTAACCATATTTGAATGCAAGTCACTATTATTTGTACAAACTTGAAAGGTCTTCCAGCAAGAATGCTTTCTGTCAAATTTGATCAAATTCTGTTCATTGGATTTTGAGAAGAAGCATCTAAAGTGTTTTTTCTTATATTTAGTAACAGTGGCCATATTTGGCATCATCTATAAAAAAAAATTGGTCAAAATTGATCTGGTGAGTTTAGAGAAGTTTAAAATGGCAACTGTTGATGGACATACGATACACAATGCACAAGACAGATTTGACAAATGGCCAAAATACAAGCTCACTTGGCCTTACAGCATGGTGAGCTAAAAATTTCCAAACCATAAAATCTTTGCATTTTTCACTAAAATACAAAGCACAATGCTTCCAAAGAATGTGCACGTAGATTGACATTTTGTGTGCCTTTAATTTCTTTGGGATAATCTGATGTTTGATTGTTGAAATCAGATTGTTCAATAATGAAATCTGGCTGTAGAAAGAAGATACACTGTAAAGAATGAAGAGAAATTAGACAGGATTCCATCTCTTTGTAGGCTGTGTTTAACATCAACATGACATTACTCAAGTTGGTTTCTAAACACAGTAAGAAATGTTACATTACTATGAGACCTACTCCAATACCCACCCACCCCAAAAAAGTACAGGTAAAAATTCTCTTTACAGGTGATTTCACAAATTTGTTTAATCATAATTTCATCCAGGATATATTTGTCTTTCTCTTGGAAAGGAGCAAATGAATAGATATATACTATACCAGTTATAATTTGCAGCCCTGAAAACTTATCAAGACCCCTTCTTTTTTATGGCATTAACAGTTTGTATGTTATTCCTTTAAAACAGATAACCTAATCAACATACATGTAATGGGAAATGACATAACAATCACAGACCCTGCCAACTACCATTTTTTTGCCAAAATTTGCATAAACATTTTACCACCTGTAATAACACATCTTAGAAAGAAACTGGGGCTAAAATCTAACTTATGATTTATGTAACATTCCCTTCTTAGAAAGAGGGGTGGTTAATTAGATTTGGCGATCGTTATCTAGAGGATGGCCTCCCTCGATGTCATTGCCCTGTGTGAGTGGATAGATAGAACATCAACAGAGAACTGAGTGAGACTATTGAGAAGAAATAATACAATATGAGCCCCCTTAAACAAGAAAATAAAATAAATTTTAATTAATTAATACATAAACTAAAATTGGTAACTTCAATTAAACAGATTTACATTGATGGAATTTAATAGCAGTGTTCAGTTCATCATGGTAACAAGTGGTGAAAAGAGCACAATGTCCATGCCTGATTTGCATCACCTAGCATTGCTTCCTGTCTTGACCCCGTGTATCCCACATCTCCCCACCTCCACGTGTGTACTTGTTCTTCCTCTCATCTTTCTATTCCGAACTCTTCATTTCTTTCTGGACTTTCCTCTTTTGGTCTGTCCCCTTCAGTTCCTGGGAGAGCTGTTTCCTTAATGCTGTTCTTTTTCACAGTCGTGCATCCTAGCACTAACGCCTGTCTTTCCTTACAAGACAGCCACCTGGTCTCTTTACAAGTTAACGAGGAAGCACTATTCTTTAGGCTTCCCTGGAGCCAAACTTTGTCTTCTCGCAAGAAAAATTGGACTAAAGAGTTTTGACCAAGGTCGTTACTTTTAAATTCACATTACTTCCAAAGTGTACGCCTTAATTTAACTAACCAATCGTAAGCAGCAGTTCCTAAATCTTTCCCCAAGATAATCAATTCTTTCATCAGATTCTGACAGCCTAGACTGAGAAATATGATGCATATCAACTTCCCTTTGAAAATGATTATTTGACATGAGTTCACTTTCAAGCAGTTATGGTCAGTAACCCTACTGTACTTTCCCAAGATAGCATTATGATGCCAGGGTCAATTCTCACTGAACCGCGGATGCTGGCCTTTCAAGTTTAACAACTGAGATAGCAAAAACGTCAAAGTGACAATTCACAAAGACTTTTCTGGCTTGACTATAATAAAATTTTAATGCACAATTTATTCAACTTTAAGGTTCAATATTCATTCAAAATTTGACACATTACAATCTAGATCGATCAAAATTTCCTCAGAAGTTACCACTATGCATGCCTGGTTAAATCAATCTTCAGAAACGGCTCTCACATGTGCTTTATGCTGTATGACAATACTGACAGAGAAAATCTACCTCCAAGGTGGCGAGTTCCCAGCCTCAATTAAAATTACTAAAATGAGCTAACTTGTCTACCAATCTATATACCAATTATGGAGACACTTTTGTGATGCCAATCATATGTGCTTATTCCCTTGAAGAAATAAATCTATGGTTTTTCAAAATCTTAATTAATCCCAAGAAATCTTAAGATAGTCTCAGCTTTCCTCAGTAGAAAAAACTTGGTTAATTCTTGTCTCAGTAGATGTTTTTATTCCAGAAATGGAAAAATGTAAACCCAGTGTCCTCTACCAGATCATAAAGCGGGGTTGTTCAGAAGAAAAAAACCCAGGTGTGGAAAGACCCTTATCCATTTCTTGTGTCATAGATTAATTTCTGCAATAAATATTCATTTTTCCAGCATTATATGCTTCAATCAGTTCTTGCATAGTCACATTACAGCATTCAATATTATCCTTGTTTGCTTATATAATAGAGTCTACTGTTCAGAACATGGTTAGCTTAGTGGGCATGGTTAATTTAGTGGGCATGGTTATTTTAATGGATATGGTTATTTTAGTGAGCATGGTTAATTTGGTGGGCATAGTTAATTTAGTGGGCATGGTTAACTTAGTGGGCATAGTTAACTTGGAGGGCATGGTAATTTTATTGGATATGGTTATTTTAGTGGGCATGGTTAATTTAGTGGGCATAGTTATTTTAATGGACATGCTTATTTTAATGGACATGCTTATTTTAGTGGGCATGGTTATTTTAATGGACATGCTTATTTTAGTGGGCATGGTTAATTTAGTGGACAATGAAACTGTAGCTAATTGTGTGTGTCTCTGACTATATGATGTGTGTGTCTCTGACTATATGATGACTGATTTAAAGTATAAAATGCTTAAATAGTAAATATTTATTGCAGAAATTAATAAATCCATGAATCAAATACCTGTGACCATTATCAGCCTCTCCTGTCCTAAGCCTTTCTTACACATAATTGAATTACTCCTGCTTGATGAACCATCCCGTACTAGAATTTATTATTGGCATTTCAGTCTAGAGCTTGTCCTACCTGTATGCTATTTTAGAGTAAATGCAGCATGTCATATTCAGAAAATTTTGACATCTTTTCATAAAATTTTATA
>JAECUM010048526.1:0-14565 GCA_016617855.1 Megalonaias nervosa
AAAAAAAAAAAAAAAAAAAAAAAAAAAAAACTAAAAGAAAGAACAAAAAAAAAAAAACAAACACCGCAGTGACAAATATGATTTCATACGTAAACTATTGAGCGATTTATTAGAAAACACGACATATCTACTGATGTGCACGCACTGTTATTTCAGTTGTGATGTATCTTTACTGTGTTTGTATACTGCTTAAAGACATAATAATGTACTATGTTTGTATACTGAATAAAGACATATAACAACGTACTGTGTACACTGAATAGATATATGTAATAAATGTACTGTGGTTGTATACTGAGTAGAGACATATACTAACGTACTGTTTGTATACTGAATAAAGATATATATTAATTTTGTGTGTTTGTGTACTGAATAACGATATAAAAAACTACTGTGTACACTGAATAAAGAAATATAATACATACTGTGTTTGTATTTTGAATAAAGACATATAATAACGTACTGTATTTGTGCATTGAATGAAGACATGTAAAATAATGCACTGTGTTTGTGTACTGAATAAAGACATATAATAATGTATTGAATGTATTGTGTTTGTGTACTGAATAACGACATAAATAACGTACTGTGTACGCTGAATAAAGACATACACTAACATACTGTGTTTGTGTACTGAATAAAGACATATAATAAAGTACTGTGTTTGTGTACTGAAAAAGATATAAAATAACGTACTTTGTGTATTGAATAAAGACATAATAAGGTACTGTGTTTGAATACTGAATAAAGACGTATAATAACGTACTGTGTTTGTGTATTGAAAAAGATATAAAATAACGTACTGTGTGTATTGAATAAAGACATAATAAGGTACTGTGTTTGAATACTGAATAAAGACATATAATAACGTACTGTGTTTGTGTACTGAATAAAGACATAATAATATGCTGCGTTTGTGTACTGAATAAAGACATATAATAATAACGTACTGTGTTTGTGTACTGAATAAAGACATAATAACATGCTGTGTTTGTGTACTGAATAAAGACATATAATAATAACTGTACAATAATTTAGTATCAAAGAGAACTACTTGTATGAATTTACTGCAGTAATGAAAAGTTAACAATAATATATTTTAACAAATGGACAGGACTCCCTGAAAGTGCAATGGACCCTAATGGGGTCCCTTTTCTTGGAAACCCGGAGAAAACGTCAATTTTATTTTTGCCTTTTAAAAAAAGTAGCAGTAACGGATTTTATAAGTCTAAAATTATTAACCTTAAAACTAAATACAAATTTAAGCGAGTACACATTTAAAAACAAAATTGTCCACTGCAGTCTATATGTAATATCAGATGGGAAGATTGATAAATATGGTAAGTTTTCAGTTGGAATAACTGACATTCGTATTGTATATCACACGTCTTTCATATCTTATCGGTGAATAAATTATCCGTAGTTTTTGACGTATCTAGACATATGTAATCTCTGAAAGTTGATAACAGCATTTTGTTTATACTGTACCCTGCGCAAGAAGACCTCAGATTTCCTTTCAATATGAAATCACTATAGTATATCATAATGTCAAGTTATTACAGGAATTGAAAAGCTGATGAAAAAGACATGAAAATTGGTAAATTGCCTTGGGCTATCGAATACATGAAGTGAATGACTAGAAAAGATCCTTCTATATTAAAATTTTTAAGTAGATAATGGAAGTTATCATGCGGCAAATAGCGCGAACTATATTTTATGCACATAGTAATGGTATGCATGTACAGTGGAACATGTCTTAAAGGTCACCTGAATCAAGCATATATTCAAAGTCATTAACTCATTGTAATATGGAACCTCTATTAAACAACCAGGCACCTGTCCTTAGAAACAAGTTTTCTCACTTCATTGACTTGACTGTTTAAGAGAGGTTTATAAAGACACTATATATGGAATGGGTATAAACAGGTCTTAAATGTTAATAGTTCTGGCATCCATTTATCCAGCCACCCTTATTTATCCAGCTATCCTTTTTTATACAGACACCCTTTTACTAGTTAGTTAGCTATCGGGGTAAAACTATTTTGACAGCAGTCACACATCTGAGATAAGCTGTATCCTATTCGGTTGCTCAAAGATGGATATTGTATGACAACACACGTACACATATATGGACACAAGCGTAAGTAAATACAAGTTTTCGAATTCCAGTCTTAATCACATTGAGTATATATGGATGTATAGGGCACATCATCGAATTCCAGTATTAATCACATTGAGTATATATGGATGTATAGGGCACATCATCGAATTCCAGTATTAATTACATTGAGTATGTTTGGATGTATAGGGCACGTCATCGAATTCCATTATTAATCACATTGAGTATGTATGAATGTATAGTGCACATCATCGAAGTCCAGTTTTAATCACATCGAGTATGTATGGATGTATAGGGCACATCATCGAATTCCAATTAAATCACATTGAATATGTATGGATGTATAGGGCACATCATCGAATTCCAATTAAATCACATTGAGTATGTATGGATGTATAGGGCACATCAGCACAATCCAGAGTACATAGTAACCATTAAAAAGTAAAGTTAAAAATATAAATGGAACATTCGCGAAAACATTTCGACACATCCTTCCAAATAAAGGAAAACACGTAGTTCTGCTAGATAAAGGCAATTATCTGAAAAGGTTCGTAACACTATAAGGTCAAAACTGCTAACATCTTCAGAAAGATAAACCATTCCAAGTAAAAGCAAACATTTTTTAACACAATATGAAATCTAAAAGTAAAAGATACCAAAGTTCTATTTAAAAAAATTGAGATAAAACAAGAGGGTTTCGTGTATAAAGACCTTTACAAATTATGATCAAAGTTGTTTATTTTATAACCCATTCTTTTAGAGAGCTGAATAGTGTTTTTCTGTTGGAACATTGTCAAACGTTGCTTGACTGCGTTAGCATAATACCATTCAGTCTTGCAGTTTTGAAGTCGATACACTGAACAAGAATGTGCTCGGCTGTCAATGGACACTTTAATGGTACAAACTTCGGTCGACGTTCACCCTTTTGGGGCTATGCATGGGAGGAGTCTATGCCCTATGCGTGAAGGACACAATACTACTTAATTTCTGCGATTGTTCTGTCTGAATAATAAAAGCATATTTGTGGAGTTTTCATTCCAAATATTTTGATAAATATAGAGAACATATAAATGTATGTAATAGTCAGAATCCCCATATTGGATCCTATATTCAGAAATTAGGCAGAATCCCCATATTGGACCCTCTATTCCGAAACTAGACATAATCCCCATACTGGATCCTCTATTCAGAAACGGGTGACTGAAGGTCATTTTTTAATTGCTTTTCTGCATAAAATCAATGGGGCAACCATAATAGCAGGAATCTATTAGATAATTTGTCAATTAATTCTCTACATCACACTTTCTACAAGAAACTATCGGACATAAATGAATAAGCTTTATGATTGTATTACCAAAACAAAACAAAGCATTACATGTATTCCCAAACCTGAACTATATTTTGGGACAGGTGGCGACATTCATGCAAACTGAATTTATTAGACATGGCTCGGGCACGATTTGACAAATCAGCGTGTAACAGGGTGACTGGGTTCATCTAAATTTTAAGACCGCACTTTAGCTGTCATATTTTGATCGACCATGCCCATCTGTTCGTACATATCTTCATTGAAGGTGTAACTTCGAAATCACTCCTACTGAGAGAGAGAGAGAGAGGATTGATTTACGAGGATGAGAAGACAGCAGTTTTGGATCCCGGGTGCAGCCTCTAGGAAGAGAGGGGTCAGTTCAAATCGATGTTTTTGCATTAGAATACAAAGGGGAAAAAAACCCAATTTTCTCCAGTATATTATAAAAGTACATTATTAATTTCAGGCTAACAGAAACAAAGCGATTTCAAAGTGTACAAGAGTTCTACCTATAATATTTAAATCAATTTATTCGCCCCGGTTACAATATAAGGAAGTGTTTGTGTACCGTAAAACAACATACAAATCTGAAAGTAATTTAATACTACATGCAGATATACATCGGAAAAAAAGGATGTATTATGAAGATAATGAAAGAGTGAAGGATTTTCTATCCATTTCGTTGCAAATACTGCAGGACTATCGTTGGGTGTAAGATTTGATCTAGCGTGAAGGGATTGCCCCCAATACTTAAATGACAGAAACATTAACGTTTACCTCTCTTTATCCTGATGAGATGGAGAGTCGGTGGGAGTACTGGTCTCATCTCGACCCATCATCGACCCTCTCCTCGATTCCGCGGAAGACCCTGCCCTATTATCTTTGGGCATCTTGGCTATAGTAAGAAACACGTCCTCTGGACTGTCGACGAGGGAGGGATAAATCCTCACAGTTCTGTAGAAAGAATCCCCCTCCTTGATATCTGGGAGAGGGAACAGTTTGGTGTAGCCTGGAATTCCTAAAGAGCTGTCCTTGAGGGACATGCGTTTGGTCCGAGGGTCGGAAAATTTCCTTCCGACTGCCATGTTCGCAATAGACGGTCTCCGACTCATGCTTGAGATCAGTTTTGATAGTGTCACTGGTTGTATAGTTATTTTACAGACATATACTGTTGTATCTACTATCAGCAAAACACATTAATCGCACGTGTTTAGTTTCCAATCAAACAATTAGCACCTCTTTTAAATTTTGCTATCTTAAAAAAACACGAAAACTTTCAACAGTTATTGCTTGGAAGTAAATGTTGCCGACGGGTATTGTGACTGTGTGCGTATGCAACAGTAATGGTTATTGCTTCTCCAACAATTACCACTGTTTGTATTATGCAACAACATAAGCCTCTATCAGCGACAGAAACAATGTTCATCGTACATATATTTGTTACATTTTTCTTCTCTTATAATCCGGGAACCAACCGAACACTGCGAAGTTCACACTACATTTGTTAATTCATTCCTAAATCTAAAACTTCTCACTCCATGCTAAATCGTGCTTATTGGGAAGTGCGTCAGAGTTCTCAGTTACATGTATTATAGTATTGCATGCAGGATTTCACATCCTACTCCCTTATTAAATACGTGTCAATAAATTCCAGTTTACACGTCCTGTTTCTCACAAGAATACACTCCGCTATAAATCCGTAGAGAATGATTCCAAGGTTGTGCGTTGAAGCACAGGGTCAAACTTAGACAAGGACCACCCTGACACTAGTCCTCCTCTATCAAATTATCGATAAAGGTTTCACCCTAACAACGCTAAAGTACGAACATCCTTTTATCTCAAGGTTTTCAACAAATTTAAACACAGTGCACGACGATCTCTTTCTCCACATAAAAACTTTCTTAACTTTTTCACTCTTTGCAAAATAAAAATATATTTTCCACCCGTTGTCTTTTCTAGTATCTCTGTATCGACTACACGTAATGCAGTTACTTTCGAACTAAAATGAATCCCCAAAAATGTTGTACACATCAAAGAAGTTTTCAGACATATACGCCGTGTCGACTGTTAGTCTTTGAATCATGGTTTCTTCAGAACAATCCTAATGCAAACATTTCGCTAATACTTTTCGATATTTTGAAGAGTTCCAAATTCTTTTGTTTGCTAAGATTCAAATCTCCTGTTGTACCGACGAATACTGGTGATAAAGGACCATCAATAGTTCTTCTTCGATTTCTGTCTGACAGATTAGTATATCAACACTCAAAAACGGAACACAACAGACAGCTTAAAAAATTACTCGGATTCTCCGTCAATTTGTTTTCTTCTAACCCTGAGCCATACGGGGGAGATCAGAAGTAATCCAAAATATCGGTTGATAAACTTCATACGGCTTGATATAAACACTCGCCAAATGCCTCTGTGAAAACTGATCAGGCAACTATAATATCAAATCTAGACAAAAAGCTAACTGTTTAAACACGAAATTGCTTCGAGTTCGAAAATTTTTAATTATAACTATATCCAATGTAACAGCTATTTCTTCGTCAGGCGAGTTTTCAACCGACCTCGCGAATCTCTGAAGCAAAAACACAGCGAATGCTATATCATCTCCGTAAGAACACGTTATACAGAAGTCACTCAACACCAGAATCGACTATACACCAATTAAACACGAGAGTTCGAACAACAGTGCGATACAAATATCAGTTTCTTTAGAAATGCTATACACCTGGATAGAACAAGCACGATCAGCCTGATGCAATGCTTCTGTTTCAATCGCTAAAACTTCTCATCTTGTTCCCCGTGTTTTGTTACATTAGTGATAATAGGAGACACCTAACCTAACGCTATTTTATCGAATATCACAGCAGGGTTTCCGCTTTTATTTACTTGTCATAATCGATCGATTAGACCCACACACACATCACACGCAAATCGACAACCAGAAAATGAGAAACTGAATCAGGGTTCCTCAGTTTAGAATCAGCCCGTGAAAACGATTACAAAAACAACACGAATATATTAGCGCGCGACATGAAACTAAAGCACATAAACAAGTTCGAGTGACATGGTTCGGAAGAATCTCTTAATTTCATCCTCTTTGAGTGTTTTATTCGTTAAAGGGCCATACGCACATTAATTTAGAATAATGTTTGAATTATTCCAAAATTAAAGTCATCATATACTCCACATAAATCACAGTTTACATCTGCCACTTAAATCTAGTTGCAAGACCAAGATTCTTCCTAACATCCTAAAAGGCGATAATTGTAACAGCTTCATCATTACATTTCTTTATCTGCTCAACGTACTCATTTGAACGAATAAATGCGTTCTTTCCGAATATATTTTAAATGGTCACCTTATCCTGCTGAGTATTGCATTATTGGCAACTTTTCTCTCCATCTGAATCCACGAGACGTCAGGCGAATAGCGCAAAGTCTTCACTAGTGCTCAAATTGTGTAAAATAGTGGATTATTTCCGTTTTCACCGCTAACTAAAACAGATCAGAATGAATTGTTTCTTTTTGTATCTCTAGCGGAAACTCCACAAAACTCTTCAACTATGGCTGAATGAAACATGAATAACGTCATAAATTGATGCCGACCACTATAGCATTTTTCCGTAATCGCACATTGATGGCTCCGCTAGAGAGCGACTTTTGTGATAAGAAAACGGGAAATTGCCAGGTGATTCTATGTACAATTAAACACTCAGTGACAATCCAATTTTAATTTGCAGCTTTGTTATTCAGTTTCAACAAATCGGTGACGGATTCTATTGGTTTTGTACAAGAGTCGTTAATATTTGCCAAATAAATCGATGAAGATAAAGAATACAAGACAAATGGGTGGAAGCATGTGACAATCGAACAAGGTTGGGTGGCTTGGTGGGTATTTTATTTTGTGATTGTTCATGGATAGGCAATAAATTCTTATATGTGGAATAGATATTGTTAGCCTAACTAGCTCGCTTTGTTTGTTGGGTTTGTATCTTGTCTATCACATTTGTCTTTTTTTTTTATTTTTAAAATACGAGACTGAAGATATTCGAATGATCTGACTTGGATGAGACGAAGGCGTTTGATTGGTCTGACTTAGATAATACTGAAGGCATTCGATTGGTCTAACTTGGGTGAGATTGAAGGCATTTGATTGGTCTGACTTGGATAAGATTGAAGGCATTTGATTGGTCTGACTTAGATAAGATTGAAGGCATTAATGTGTCTGACGTGGATAAGACTGAAGGCATTACATTGGTCTAACTTGGGTGAGATTGAAGGAATTCGATTGGTCTGACTTGGATGTGACTGAAGGCATTTGATTGGTCTGACTTAGATAAGATTGAAGGCATTATATTGGTCTAACTTGGGTGAGATTGAAGGAATTCAATTGGTCTGACTTGGATGAGACTGAAGGCATTCGATTGGTCTGACTTGGATGAGACTGAAGGCATTCGATTGGTCTGACTTGAATGAGATTGGAGGCATTAGATTGGTCTGAATTGGATCAGACTATTAGTTTTATGCCCAATTAGACATCTGGATTGCAGGTCTAACTGACTCAGATTAACCACATACTTTTCGTTTACAAAATCTCTCTCTCTCTCTCTCTCTCTCACACACACACACACACACACACACACCATTACTTCATGTTTGTACAACAGTAAAAGTAACAAAATTATCAAATACAGTAGTCATGACATATGTCAATTATGTGTGCACCTTATCCAGTAATTATGTTACATTAACGATTCAAATTTCAATCAAGTTTTAAATTTGTAAGTGTAACTGAGGATCCTGTCATGACAAAATGAAACAGATAAATACTGAAAGACTCTTAAAATACGCACGGGAAACATTCATTAGATACCTTTGTGGAAAGTCTATTAGCGTACACAAGTGCATTGAATTGGTCCATTACATTTAACCTGAAGGAGGGCTTTCGATGTTTATTTTGAAGTGATCGTTATTTGAAACCTTAATCGCAATCGAGAAAACCGACTTCGATTTTTTAAAGCGCATTGTCACATAAATCTACAGCTGCGTGACACAAAGCGTCATGGAGTACAGTAGAACCCTGTAATTTTAATTAGTGTATGTACAGGTACAAATGATGGGGTTCTTTTGAAATCAATAGAAGGTGAAAACAAATTGCTTGACGACGGATATTTGGGATTACAAGTGTGTACATTTCATAAATATACCTAAATACTGACTCGGAAGGTAAAGAACCACATATATGTAAATATATTGTGAAAAATTGGTCCAACGAATAACTACATTCTAACGATGTCGAGGAAGAATAAGTGACATTCTTTAAATATGTGTACGAAGCCCATGACACATCTCTTTCTTTAGTAACTCCTTTTGGAAGAAGTCTGTTTTTTTAAAATGCCTTTGTGTCCAAGTAATTGTTTCATGTCTGTAATAGCCGATTTCTATGGACACGTTCGCTCAGAAAGTATTTGGCATAGATGAAAAATGTAGAGGTTTGTAGGAAAGTATGACCATTTCTTATTTATCTTTAATATATTGTACAATTTTAGCTTGACCAGTGGCCTATAGCCTAATTTGTGCCCGGGCACATTGAGAGTTTATGAGAGGGTGGCGGGCACTAACCACTACAACTTACAAACTTTGATATGCCTTTGCATACGCATAGCATTGATGTACCTTGTGAGTTTATAATCGTAATGTACGTTCCCTACACATACTGAGGACTTCATTATTTCACATAACCTCTTTCTGTAAAAACATGTAATTTTCATTACTAAATTTAGGAGCCTAAAACACGTACCCCTCGACCAAAAAAAAAACAGAAGAAAAAACCCACCAAAAAACCATGGTGCCACGGGCAAGGATTTGGTGACCACTGGCGTAGACTCTTCAAGTTTTCGGTTTAAATTTGGAATGACTAGCAAAGAAAAGAAGTACCTTATAACGAGATTTAAAAATCGCAATCTCTCTTGGCGTTTTTCCTTCATGTGCTCTGCTGTCCTTAAACATATACATTTGCTGACGTTTCTGCCCCAATTTTCATAGTCAAAGCAAAATTAAATCAGTAGACTTGAATACCACTTTTACAGTGATACAATGAACAAAAAACGACTTCTTCAGAACAATCTATACGAATGGCAAGCTGCCTAATCCGATGCCTTGTAGTATATGTGATGCTAGTACAGTATGTTCAATGAACATCAGCACAAGGGAACAGTGACCTACTTTCAGGCCATTCAGTCAGTTTGTAAAAAACCTGTAAAAAGATCAGAATAAAATGCATCTGTCATCAAACTTTGCTCGACTGTAAATCTAATCTAATCGAAACATTCTGACCGATCCAACTGCTTTAGTTTTCTTTCAAGCTAGATGTTCAGGTATGAAGTAATATTTGTTACTCGAACTGTTGAGTAACTGTTATGACGTTGAGCTTTGCGTTTATGATCTTTGCATTTATGACTTTTACGGTTATGATCTCTGTGTTTATGATCTTTGCGTTTACTACACTCCTTTAATCACAGTGAACAATAAATCTTTGAACGAATTTTCATAACTGAGACATAATTATTTTAGTAGTTTATTTTCGACTGATGGGAAGAAATAAATAAATAAATGTGAAACTGATAGTTTATTCTTTTTTCCCCGATTAAGGTGATATCTTCAGGAATTTCAATCCCTGGTGCCTTTAAAGTTGAATTTTTAATTTTGAAGTCTGAAGTATATGAGATCAGTATTAGAATATATGCCTTACATTATGTTTTGGCACATTTGTGATCAATAATAATTAATGAAAAAAGAAAATCTTTCATTTGTTATCTTCAACAGCAACGATGTGTTATGACAGGGACATTACCACCGAATACTGAAAACTGAATGTCGGCCAGTGTACAATTTCGCCAAATACAGTTGGTAAAACGCTTTTAATAACTATATAACCAATGAAACTGTTTCACTGGTAATGTGCAAAAAATCATTTAGTAAGCGCTTTGATTACGGCATTTGATGGCAGTGGATCCAGAAATCATGTGCTTACATGATCACATAGGGCTTTGTAAATAATATTGTTACAGGTTTCGTTATGCATACGCGAAACAGACTGTGTTAACTTTTGAGCACTGGCTCATATATTAGGGGAGCGGCATTAAAACTGGGGTTATTCGCACAATCAAAGTACTGGATAAACGCCAGGGGAAAATTACATCATGGAAGCAAATTATATTGACCACATCTTTCATTATTGAATGATATCAAAGAAGTCATGTCCATGTGACATATCGGATGTCCGAGTGATATAAGGCACTCGCCTTTACACATCATCACCCACAATCTCACCTTTGTCATCATGAGTTCGAGTCTCGGCTTAACCATCATGGGTTTGCAACAAAGTAGCTTCCCGGTGGTTTTTCCAGGGATCTTCCCGAGTTCTTCCTAGATCAATTATACATGCATATCCTGCCATGTGCTGAACAATGGTGTTGAACCGCCACAAAACCAGATTAAACGAAACCAGATGACATAGTCCTTATTTGAGCTTTGGTGGATCAGTAGTTAGAGGCCCGCAGTTCGTATCTATCTTGTAATTATGATACTTAGTTTGCAGCATATTTTATGATTAGAGAGTCTGGCTAAATTCCTCCTAACATTGCAAGAAGGCATGCACATGTTTATCATTTAAGTTACGTAACTCCTCTTACGTCGTCAGTATAACGATTGACTACCATATTTACCCGACTATATCTCACCTAACTGGAAACAATATAAATCTGTAGTTACACAATCTGCTGGCAAACTAGAGTCTGATGTTTTATTGAAATCATCAATATTACCATCTTTGCTAGCCACGGGTCTTCTTTCCACCTCGACCATTGTCGTTTGTAACTTTCTGAAAGAATAGCTGCCTCTCTATCTAATAGAATATAAAGTGATCCAATCAGATTGCTCGTTACAACCTCAAGATAAAAGTTGAAGGAAGATAAATGGGGATAATCGTTGCGGCTTCTGCGGACAACGTCACCTGTCATACGCCAGTTCTTAGTATTTCAAAAGTCCACACGCAAATATGTCTTTTGAGTCAAGGTATAGGGACATCACTAAAGTCGCCAAACTGAATGCATAACAGATGTAATGTAGACTACGGTTATCATTGTTGCAGACTAGGTCTGCCCAGTTATCTGTGTACAGATTAGGTGTAACGAACTCTCTCACTGGCCAATTGATTTTACTGGGAACAAGAGTAATTATCTCCTGCGCCAGAGGGCACTTCTTCCAAAACAGTTTTGGCCAGCTATTTAGACAAATGGTAATAGAGAATAAAGTCGATAGACTATCCATTAGCTAGGGAATATGATCTAAAACAAGAAGCGTAGATCTTGATTTGCCGGTGCATAATTTATCGGCAGATCTAAGTCTGCTTTGTTCTCAGTTGGAGGCTTGCAATCTAAATAGGCAAATACGGCAATTTGGACTGTGACTGCAGGCTGGTTTAAAGAACTGGAAGAGACAATCTTTTTACATTTTGATGTTATTCACGGGTAGGACTGTGTTCTATTCTGCAAACAAAGCATAAAGGACTTTGACACGTTAATCAACTCCTGTCAAATCCCATATTGTTAAAGTACTGACACTGTCAAATCCCATATTGTTAAAGCACCGACAGTCTCAATGTCGAAGTGTTTAAAACCTCAAAGAGCTGATACTTAATTACAGATGATGACGATGACCATAACAACGACGATAATTATAACTGTGAAATGAACTAAAACTGTCATGTGAAGGTGTGACTTAAATATTTAGTACAGTCATTATTTTTATTTGACAAATAAAAACGATCTATCGAAATCTATTTTCCTGCATTAAAATAACATTTTCATAAAGGATACGAGTGAAATTATTATAAGCGTTTGACTACATGTTGTCATGGTAACCGTGAAACTAAAGTGCATGACAAGTTAAATTTATGTGTACGGCGCCGTATCAAACATTAATCAAAATTAAAGCCAACTTCGTTAGAAAAGAGCCATTAAAAATTTAAAACGGATTTTACGAAGGTACCATGCGTGATAGCAATAAATGTCCAGTTGTTTTTACATGAATCGAGGAAATGAAACATAGAATAAATACGAGGAAGTTATGAATGCTAACTGGTGCATGCGAAAGGCGCTTGAAAAGCATGAATCGTGTATGTGGGCACTGAATAACTCTCTTTGACGTTATTTATTTTTAACTTGTCAAAAGTCTGGGAGAAATCGAATTATGCACACACCTACATTAACTACAATGAGCTGACTTATAGTATCACCGATGATACCACAACATATGCACAAGGACCAACCATTAGATTGCTGCATAAAATAAAATTAAGAATCTGTTGACGTAAACATGATTGGGTAGCAAGTCTATAAAATTCACCTCCTTCAAATAAATAAATATATTAACCAACCAAACAATCAATGAACGAACTAACTGCAAACTACATAATGGTGGGGGATTACCGCCCTAATTCTATGCGTGTATTTAAATTCCAAGCAAGTATTTGAAATTCTACGCATGTATTTTCTTTTATTATATGCTGTATGTTCTATCCTGCGTTAGACTATTTGCGTTTTCTATCAGCTCTATGCTGTTCATTTTATTTGGTATTATTCTATTTTGCATTTTCATTGTATGTAGGACGTACCTACTAGACTGCATCTTAACATCTGCCCAGTATTTATTACTGATTAGGTATCACATTACAATACTGCAATTTCTTCAGATTACATTGGATTGATTTTATGTCATCTTTAATATTACACACATGAACTTTTTTAATAGTCTTTCCAGCTCTTTTCTCTTTGCAACTGACTGATTTCATTTCATAACGCACTGTTAAGTAGTACACAGGTAAAACATTCACACACTGAAAGTTCCAATGTAGCGCGATGAACGTTTCAAGTTGGCTGTAAACATGACAACAGATGCAATGGATTATTATCCCATTATGGCAACAAAAGGCGTCATGATAACCCAACGAAAACAGAGGCGCGGATCAACTATAATGCACATTCTAATCATGGATGACAAAACTAAATATCGGACCTGCCTTGACTCACTGACTCAACAGGAATGCAGGAACGTATTATTTGTTGAATAATAAGACAATATAAATGCCTCCTTCTTACACACACACACACACACACACACACACACATATATATACATATATATATATATATATATATATATATATATATATATATATATATATATATATATATATATATATATATATATATAACACGATCCTTCTACAAGTGAAGAATTGAGAAGAAACAACTCTTCACTTCAGCGCTCTCAGTAGTTCCAGTATCATTTCCGGTGATAAAAGTTCAACGCTATCCCCAACCCTCCAAATGAAAGGGATCTCTCTCTCTCTCTCTCTCTCTCTCTCTCTCTCATTTACATACTGTAGAGGGGCCATGGTTGCCGAGTGGTCTTAGGCGCTCGCCTTTACAGAGTATTTGGATCGGTCATCGTAGGTACGTGAGAAAGCTTGGCAGTAGCTTCCCGTTTGTCGTTTTTTCCCAGGTTCTTCCTCCACCATATACGCTGCAGCCATATATAACCTATCGTGCGCTGAAAAATGGCGTTAAGCCCGCAACAACATAATATTGTGGCCTTTCGATCTGCATGCGTATGACATCAAACAATAAATTAACAAGATAGGCCCTCGCTGAAATATATGGTCAGCATGACAAAAGTACTGATGAAATTTATTTGACGCATTGTTTGGTCAGAAACGTACGATTTTATTTCTATACGCTTGTGCTAGCCTTGCAAACAGCCATTTAAAATCATCTAAATCATCCATTTCAAACCTTGGGACTGATTATCAAGTGATCAATTTTTTCTTCTTTTTTCAGAAATCAACAACTTCCCAACAAAACAAGACATCAACAACAAACAAACAATATTTTAAACCATGTGCTTGGGGTGTAGTGGGGGAGGGGGCAAAAGGCATTTGCGATGTTTCAAATAGGTATAACTACTTATCATGAAATAGAAGCAAACTAATACACCATTCCTGTGCTATTAATTGCAGTTTACATGAAACGCATAAAACAATAAAAACAAAAACAAACAAAAAAAAAAAA
>JAECUM010048526.1:14585-28554 GCA_016617855.1 Megalonaias nervosa
AAAAAAAAAAAAAAAAAAAAAAAAAAAAAAAAAAAAACAAAACCAAAATGAAATTAAATAAACTAAAAGATACTATTAGTTTTATGGAGTCTTGGTGTCAGCCTAGACTCCTTAACTTCTTAAATCTTATGTATTTTTACCGCTACGATGATTAATGTGTAATTAAATAAACGGTCAGAGTGCAACGAAGAGTGTTAGAAATGCAATGTAGAATATTGATGTGTGAAATGTTGAAAATATGCACATGGAATTTGAAGATTTGAAATAGCAGTATTCCATTATCACGAATATCAAATTTAGGAATAATTACTGGCAGATGCAAAGATGAAATCTTGAATGTACATCGTACACATACAGAAAAACGAAAAATTTAATGATGCAGACCTCAAGCGCGCTAATCCAATATTCAAGTGCGCTTTATTAATCGCTCGAGTAAGACTGCAAGGGTTATTCCCCCTTACAAATCAATGGACGGTCATAGAACACGAATAGTTCAGGTAAGTCAATAAACTCTTGCCTTTTTCTTTGTAAAATTGTACATGTGTATATATCAAAACTTTTAAAAGTATGTATCAAATGTAGCTTTGGAAAATCTATGGAACAACTCTACAACTCTCTAATTTTTTTTTTAGCACTAAGTATATTTTAACTAAAGATTGCAGCGAAAATTCTAGGCAACATGACATATTCATGAGAATTGTGTAATCGTTTGCAGGCAGGAATAGGAGTGTAAATACGATATTTTCGGTGATGACTTTATACGATGAACAATTGATAAACGGAATTTTAAGAACGATGTCCATCTGTCGCAATCTTATTCCCAATGAGTTGTTTTTCTTCTTCGATTTAAGTATTTCAAACTAATGCCTAAACATAAAACACCACAGCGGTCGTGTTGTAGATGTGAGTGAATATGTATGTGTACATGTTAGTAAATATGTATGTGTACATGTTAGTGAATATGTACGTGTACATGTTAGTGAATATGTATGTGTACATGTCAGTGAATAGAATATGCACGTGTAAATTTTAATGAACATGTATGTGTACGTATTAATGAATATGCATGTACACATTAGTGAATATGCATGTGTACATGTTAGTGAATATGTATGTGTACGTATTAGTGAACATGTATGTGTACATGTTAGTGACTAGAATATGTATATGTACATGTTAGTGAATATACATGTGTACATCTTAGGGAATATGTATGTGTACATGCTAGTGAATATGTATGTGTACATGTTAGTGAATATGTACGTGTACATGTTAATGAATAGAATATGCATGTGTACATGTTAGTCAATATGTATGCGTACGTATTAATGAATATGCATGTACATATTAGTGAATATGTATGTGTACGTGTTAATTAGTTTGTATGTGTACGTGTTAGTGAACATGTATGTGTACATGATAGCGACTAGAATATGTATATGTACATGTTAGTGAATAAACATGTGTACATGTTAGTGAATATGTATGTGTATATGTTAGTATGTATGTGTACGTGTTAGCGAATATGCATGTACATGTTAGTGAATATGTATGTGTACATGTTAGTGACTAGAATATGTATATGTACATGCTAGTGAATATGTATGTGTACATTTTAGTGAATAGATTATGTTTATATACATATTAGTTGTGTACTTGTTTGTGAATATGCATGTGTACATGTTGATATATACATACATACATACATACATACATACATACATACATACATGTTAGTGAATATGCATGATGTATACTTGTTAGTGAATACGCATGTGGACATAATAGTGAATACGCATGTGGACATGTTAATGAATACGTATGCGTACATGTTAGTGAATAGAATATGTATATATGTATTTGTACATGTTAGTGAATATGTATGTGTACATGTTAGTGAATATGTATGTGTACATGCTAGTGAATACGTGTACATGTATTTCTCAGATTTCATAAACAAACTTTTGCTTAATGAAACATTTTCTAAACAGCAGTCATTCTCTCCACGACGCATACCTTAACAGGTCGTGAATTACAAACATTTGACCGCTCCGGTGGCCTAGTGGTTAGAGCGTCCGTCTTGGACACGGGAGGTCCAGGCTTTGAACACCTATAGAGTCATACTTAAGAATGGTACGAACAGCTGTCTCGCTTGGGTCTCAGCATTAAGAGGTTAGTGTTTGGACTGGTCGGCCTGGTGTCAGGATAATGTGACTGGGTGGGACATCATGCTACATGTCTGCGGCATGATGCCCCAGTGCTAAACTTCACTTTTAACTGCCCCACTGCAGATATCGTAGCGATATGACTGAAACATTGTTAAAGCTACGTTTAAAATCCACATCTCTCTCTCTCTCTCTCTCTCTCTCTCTCTCTCTCTCTCTCTCACACACACACACACACACACACACACACACACATTTGCTTCTTTCCACAACGCTTAGATACGGCAACAGGTCGCGAGTTATAAGCATTTATGCACTTAATTAAAGTGCGTGCAGTAAAGTTTTGCAAATATAATAGACTGGGAAATGTTAAGGATACACACAAAAATGAATCAAGAAACAACTAGAAATTCCTCTTCAACATGTTAATTCAATAATGTAGAATGGAAATTGTTTGTTACTGTTGAGAGAGAGAGAGAGAGAGAGAGAGAGAGAGAGAGAGAGAGAGAGAGAGAGAGAGAGAGATTCTTTAGCAAAGACTATTGTTGAAAATAAAGATTCAAAGACATCCATGAATGTCACGGTATTTCATGTAAAAATTACAAACTTGGGTGGTGTTACTTCTCTCTCTGTCTCTCTCTCTCTCCAAAAGACACCATTTTATCCGACAAAGCCTGACCTTGAAATCAGGAGTGAGTTTACCTGTGTAGTATTAATCATTACATTAGGCACTCATTTGTCACAGTGGGTTTATCTCTATGTACCAAATTAAAGCAAGGAGTAAGCAGCTTTAGATTTAAGATGAAATGCCAATAAATTCTGTTTAACCTCTTATCCGTTGACTGGGCACCGTTATATTTTAATTTGTTGCTGACCGTTAATAACACGAGTAAATCTTGAACATGTAAACTGAAGCAAGGTAACTTCAAAAACAGCAAAATCATCTAGGACCTAGGTTTAATTTTCATTTGTATTCTTACCTGATTGTTAGAACTCACTAAGACATTGTTGTTCGCACACACATAATAGAGCTTTCTAGCTGCTAACTGTTGATTGGCTGAATGATAGACACATCAGGAAATTAAAATCTATTTAATGCCCAGGCAAGGGGAGTAAAGTACCTTACCCAGATACACCACAGCATCCGGCCGAAGCAGGTATGGAGAGGGTTTGAACCCGCAACTCACTATTGGTGAGTCTATCACGTTAACCGCAGATATTCCCGGATTAATTTGCATTCCGTCTCACAGTTTAATGACATGCATTATCTAGCTATCACGACGGTCCGACATGTGACTCCAGGTGCCTCTTCAGGTGGAGGAAAATCAAAACCCCCAAAATGTAGATTACAATGACAGGCTATTAATCCTTTTAAGTGAATACTCCAGAATCGATCTTGGTTCCATAGACGTGCAAAAGCCAATATGTTACCAGTGCATATTATAACATATACACATACAGAATTCTTGGAAAATTTCAGTGTTTTGACCTTGTACTAGTACATAAAAGTGCATATTTTTGGTGTCTAAAGTATCTGGAGGGGGTGGTGGATTTTATCCTCCCGTTTTAGCTTATATAATCAAATAAGTTTCGACTGATAGCGGCACTTCTCTCCCCGAATTTCAAACTGGTGTGTTGTGATGTGATTTGGATTTTTAACGTAGCTTTAACAGTTTTTCAGTCATATCGCTACGATGTCTGCAGTGTGACAGTTTATAGTGACGTCTAGCACTGGGGCATCATGCCGCAGACATGTAGCATGATGTCCCACCCAGTCACATTATCCTGACACCAGGCCGACCAGTCCTAACACTAACCTCTTAATGCTGAGCGCCAAGCGAGGCAGCTGTTAGTACCATTTTTGTAAGTCTTTTGGTATGACTTTGCCGGGGATCGAACCCACGACCTCCCGCATCCGAGGCGGACGCTCTAACCACTAGGCCACCGGAGCGGTTTTCAAACTGGTAATGGTCGCATCCCCATTTCCGATAAAGATGAGAAAGTATGGATTTTAGTTTTGGCGTGAAACGGGAGTGAGACAAAGTTCTTGTGAAAACCATATTAAGTCTGGTTTAATCAATGGTTTAAAGGAATTCCTGTAGAAAGGCGGGATACGACCTTCTTTTGCCTTACGTCTCATTTCTGTTCGTTTATTAAACTCTATTTGGATCGAGTCTCCCACCACTCCCTGAAACATTTTCAACTTCTTTTGGCACTTTATTCAAGATTTTAACTCTGCCCCATAATCTTCAAACTAGCTGTATACACTAAACACGTGCATTGCTCGAAGTACTAAAATGACAAAAATATTAGAACCCGAGGATATGCGGGTTTGGGAAGCCATGGTTAATTTGTAATGAAAATTAAAAATATCTTTACAAAGCTGATCCTAACATTACTTCAAATGAGATGGAGGAAAGGTTCTACTCAGCACTCTCAGTTTTTATTTTACCAGCTTGGTTTATGAACCCCAGTTATGAAAGCAGCAGTTTTGTCCTTAGGTGTAAAATAGGCGACACAAGCATCAAGCACGTGTAGTTAAAAAGAATGCCGCGGCTCATATGGTATTATCAGGGCCGTAGAGAGCGATCATGGGCCCTGGGGTAAGAAAAACCCGGGCCTCTCCTAGTTCTTGTTCAAACAAAGTTTTTCTTTAATACAATTAAAAAGTGTTGTTCGGCCCGGGTCCCGGGGATATATCCCCGGTTGCCCCCCCCCCCCCTTCTCGGCCCTGGGTATTATCAACAGAGAAGCAAATCAAGGATGGTTCAATGTTGTGGGACATACGTTTGCTCCGGAGTATTTAAAAGTTGAAAGACACAGAATTTCTAATATTATGGTTTTAAACTAGTGCCTTATGTCTTGCAAAAAAGCACAACAAAAAACATAAAACAAACAAACACAAAGAAAAAAAAGAAAATAAAACCAGGGTGCCACGATTATATTTCTGCATGTTGGCTGAACTATAGAACCGTATGATGCTGGTGCAGCATAATCGCAGGGTCCCAGTTTTCGAAAACCAGCGAAAACTTCAATGCATTGTTGCAAGGGTTTTTAAAAATTGGCGTGTAATTCATAAATTCATAATTCTGTTATTGTGCAGTCAGTTCCTCCACTCTGCGTTTACGCAACTGATTCTAAGTCCCTAACAATGCCGAATACCTTTGTACGTCTAAACAAATTTACACAAATTACCATAATTAGTTTTTACACCTGTTTCCATGATTATAGCATTTAGTGATTATTCATCCATTCATTCAATTGTAACTGTCCATTGTTTAGCGTAGTAACTCCTTTTAGTAAAATATGTAAATATTATTCACAATTTCAACAAACAGCATTCATCTGATAACTTTTAAAACACTATTTATAGATTATTGCTATCATTATTAAACATCTAATATAATAATAGAGCTGGGGCCAAAGCCCGCAATAACCAAAAGATACAGTGAAGATATGCGAATCTTTCTCTGATAAGCATCTTACTGACCTTGATGAAGTCCTCAAAACTGGCCCACTAAGTGATGACGAAGTCCTCAAAACTGGCCCACTAAGTGATGACGAAGTCCTCAAAACTGGCCCACTAAGTGATGACGAAGTCCTCAAAACTGGCCCACTAAGTGATGACGAAGACCTCGAGGAAGCGCTCCCTACCCTACTACGGGTGTTATTTCTGCTAACTGGTAGCCTAGTTCCTGCTGACATGGTTTCTGTAACCAATACACTTTCCCAAATAGTCAGCAAATGATAATGGACAGTCGTAACATCATTAATTGCCTTAATTGCCTTTTTTCACTGTTTTCACTTTCTCTATACGATCAATAATCCAAACATGGAATTAATATTGTTGTTCTTCAAAGTTAAACGTGCTGTATTTAAGGAAGTGGAGCCTGGATTTCACCATTATCTTTAAAGAACCACACCCGCTAGATCTGCTCTACTGTTCTGAAATATGACTGGACAAAAGAATGGAATTTTTTTCAATCTCGTCCTTACACTGGATGCAGTAAGTACTCATAAATAGATGTTTCAGTTGACGATGAGTCCTGATTATGCACTTAATCTGAAGGAAATTGTCACAAATGGGCCGAGAAAAGATTTAAGTCTTCCATATTAAATGAGCAAAAAAAAAAAAATACAAAAAATAAAAATAAAGTATGGACAAACAAGCCTTCTCTTCTTCGAGATCCCTTTTCTCCCCAACAATTCATCCACCAGTGTGTCTGTTTTCTAACTCCTTGTTACTTAAATCGTCTTGGACCATGGAGAACACGTACAAGATGAGAATGTTCTGCTTATAACGCTTTATTAAGTTGTTCATGGAAAACAAATCAAAATATGAACAACAGATAACTCCAACATTTTACAGTCCATGCAACGCCGTATGTGTACTTGTCCGGCAAAGCGTTATTTTATTCATGATTAAAAATGCTCGGCGAAATTTGTTTTTATCTTCAGAATTCCACCAACGTTAGAATTAAAAAAATGATAGAACAAAATATACATTCTTTGTTACCAGAATTGGAAGTTAATCTCAGACAATATCTGATTGGTATGTCCAATCAAGTTTCCATTTTATCTTTCTCTCTTCAAACCTAATGCGCACAATGGCGTGTGCACGCAAACATCAATTGATCATTTATTCGAATAACAAATACAAAGTTTCCTTACATTAAAGTGTTACCATTGATTATGCTATTCAATGATTAACAGGCAACCGCATGCGTGGATTTCAGCTTCATGATTTTCCAGCATCGAAGAAACACTTATATACCGCTTGAAACTGTATCAAGCGAGTAGCAGCATCGTCTTCAAGAAAGAATTAACTTCCATATGTACTACACACATATCACAATAGCCATAATGATCCATCTATCACCATAATGTTCCACATATCACCATGGCTTTTATATGGTAGACATGTATCGTGTACTTCAAACAATGATCATAAAATCAAATCCACTGCAGGAGTTTTCCAAGGAAATTGTCGGGTATTCAATTTCACCCTCGAAAGTGACATTGTTGTTAGTATGGCATTTTATGACAACCGATCCTAATAAGGCCTTACGTTTTCTATCACAATTCATTTATAGCATACTCTTGTCGTCATGTGTGCAAGATATCAAAACTTTATACAATTGTGTCTTCCCAATAAAGGGACATGCTTACATCCAAGTCCAAGATTCACTGCCAGATAGCACTACCAGAGGTTCTTTTCGCGAAAGTGGAGATATATAAGATAGCTCCGCTGAAATACAAAATTGTCCGTTGATATAAGTGCCTTATGTTGATCTCTGTCTTCTTATAGCCCCTAAGTTTTAAAAACTGAACTTTTATTATTGCACGAGAGACACAGTTGTCGGTTTGAATTATAATAAAACACCGGATCATAGCAAGAACAAAAGCATCGGTATTCAATGAGTCAACATATACGTCATGTATTTTGTTTGCTTGGTGATTGATGGAATGTGTGTACGTTTCCTCTTAAATCGCATGTCAAATTTATCTTGTGATCAAACCTTAGTTTAACTCAATGGTAAGGTCCCAACACAAATGAAACCCAAACAGATTGGAGTGAATACCACGGTAATAAAGGATCATTAACTTGAAAGCGTTATTATATCAGTATGCTACAGAATTGACGAGGTGGTAGATTTATTTGGACTTTAATAAACAGAAAGTGAAACTGGCTATAAATTCAGTTTAATTATGTATCTTACTGAACTGAAACAAGTAATAAACTATTCATGACGGAGATACAGCTGAAGAACACACGCCCTTATTGCTAGTTTTATTGCCATACAAAACTGAATTGATGGAAGCGGGAACCTTTTGTAGTCAAACTATAAAATCAGAAAAATACATTCAAAGAGGTACCTTAAACGCTGAAGCAAAAGGAATAATAGGGCCATGTGGGCCTAAGATCACTGACATCTGCACAATAGGCATATATAAGAACAGAGGTCGAACAAATCTGTGTCAGGAGGATTATTTGTTAAGAAATTTATTCCAATGTTGACTGCACATGTTATAAAACTAATTGTTTAAAGGTTTCTTTACCTTTTGTTATCTTCATCTACATTAAATCCCTTTTGTTATCTTCATCTACATTGAATGGATTATCAGCATCATTTATCCAGTGCTGAGATGTTTGATGCTGAGAACTTTCTGTCAAAGCTGGTTGAATCCAAAGCAGCTGTTTCTGAGATAAGGCCGTTTAAATGTGCTTGTTTTTATTAACATATCTAGACTCGAGAGCATATTGGCATTAAATGTACAAAACTGAAATCCTTATGCCATAGTCCTGTCTTTCCAATTCGGTCAAATTCTGTTAGACGCTTTTCGTCGAGAAGTCGTTTAAAGTGTTATTTGATGGCGGATTGGCATCAGTTGTATAAATCTGAATGCACTGAAGCCAGAATACTCTCTATCAAATTTGATCGAATTCTGCTGAGTGATTTTGTGAAGTTGTCATTTTATTATTTCTCTCTATATAGTAACGGCATACTGTTATGTATATTTAATTTAATTGTTTGTCTGTTAGTTTTAATTTTTTATATTTCATTACATGCTATTGTAATGTAAGATTGTATGCTGGACTTTTGACCCTGTCCAAAATTGAGTTCATTTCTGCTTGACCTGATTGATCTTTTCTTTATTTCATTTATGTAAACAACTAATAATAGCTTCATTATTCTCTATGTGTATGAGCTTATTATCAGAATTATTATTCAAGTAAACAAGAAAGAGTAAATATGTTGATTTGGGTCAGGGTTTTTATGATTCCTAAGTGAATTTTGTAGGCTATTGTGTTGTAAATAAACAAGGCTCATTAGATCATTCTAGAAGGTTATTTTCCATTAGGTAATGGTTGTTTTTAGAAAATGCTAATTATGATGTGAGGTCAAGCAGAGAAATATATTATCTTGTGACTGTGAGGATTTTACCAGTCGTGCTTTAACATCTAGCACATTAAGTTGTATTATGTTGTGACCAGTTTGGGCTGAATTTTCTTTTCTTTAAATTATTGAATTCAAGTGATTATTTTCTCTGGAAATACAAAAGTGCTCTGATAAAATTCTTGGATAAAGACATTCATTGGAATTTATACTGAATTCAAACCTGGAATAATATTTCTGTGATTCAACAAAAGACTGTTGACACATTAGTACTTTGCAGGCTATAACAGACACGTCATCGCCTTCAATTTTGGATCTCTTCGGGACTTGAATTAAGTTTTATTCAGGACATTTTACTACTAGGACTTGTGTCTTTAATTCTTGGATTATTTTTGGATTTAATTCGCAATACTGTAAGTTCTTTTTTTCTCATTTTTCACTTTGTATCCTAGGGAAATAAATTATTTTTTAAATTTTACAAAGCTTGTTGTCTTCACTCTTTTCTGTTACTTATTTTAAGAGCATAGACTCGGAACAATCCATATTTGCTAGCGAATGGGCATCATTTCAACAAATTGAAAAGAAGTTTCTATGCCAAGATGCTTTCTGTTAAATCTGGTCAAATTATTCTTAAAAGTTTTATTTTTACAAGAAGTCCTTTGAAGGATTTTCTAATTTTAGTATGGGCAACAACATTTTAAGGCGGTTCGTCCTCATTAATATAAATTTGAAAAGAAGTCGTTTAAATTGTTGTTTATCACAGTAGTCGTATTTGATGGCAGTTTATCAAAGTGAAAGTCTTATATGACCTGATGGTTGCTTTCAGATTTAGTAGACTTCTGTTGAACGGTCTTTAAGAAGAAGTCGTTTAAATGTTTTTTTCCCCCTCATTTTTTACCCTTTTCTTTGTAAATATAACTAGATTTGTTGGTGGAACGGCATCAATTGTGTACAATTTAAATCCCTTCATTCCAGATTAATTTCTGTCCAAATGTGTTGCGGTTTTTGAGAAAAATCGTGTTTAGTGTTTATAAATTTTAGTGCCGACAACCATATATGATAGCGGGTTGGCACCATTTATACAACATGTATAAACGCACTTCATGCCAAGATGTATTCTATCAAATTTGGTCAAATTCTTTCGAGTGGTTTTTGAGAAGAAGTCGTGGCAACGTTTTTATTTCTTCTGTTTTTACTAACTATGGCCTTATTTTTATGACGGATCACCGTCATTTGAAAGCCTTTCGTGCGAGGAATCTTTCTTTCATATTTGGCTAAATTCAGCGTTTTTTGTGAAATCGTTTTAAAGTTCTTTTATTTTTATTAGTAGCGGTGATATTTGGCGGCTGATCGCATGATTTATATAAATTTGAAAGCTTATTGTCATATGTGGTCAAATTCTGTTGAACGGTTGTTGATAGGAATCTCTTTAGAGGTTATGATGTTGATAGTCCTAGTGGCCATATCTGAAGGCAGATCGATATAACTTGTATAAATCTGAAAGTGCATTTTGCAATGATGTATTCTTTCAAAGTATATTAAACGGTTTTTGAAAATTAGTGAAAGTTTGTTTCTTTCAAAGTAGTTCTAGTAACGGCGGCAAAAGTTGATGGTGAATATTCATCTTCTGATAAATTCGAGAGAGAATGATATCAGGATGCCAATGAGAGAGAGAGAGAGAGAGAGAGAGAGAGAGAGAGAGAGAGAGAGAGAGAGAGAGAGAGAGATATCAGGATGCCAAATGTTAAATTTGGTTGAAATCTGTTGAACATTTTTGGATAAAAGATAAAAGTGTTGACAGATGTTGCACTGATGTACGATGTTCAACGGTCAAAGGACCATTCACCATAAGCTCATTTGGAGATAAGAAGGAATATTGGTCCATTATGGCCGGTAAAGGTAAGTTGGCAGCGTAATAAGCCCCTGCCTAATTATACGTGTCGGTGTCCAACTTATCTACACTGAGAGTCTGTATGCCTGCTTGCCTGCAAGTATGTATGTATGTATGTATGTATGTATGTATGTATTTATGTATGTATGTATGTATGTATGTATTTTTCTTATTGAAAAATATCTTGTATTGTGGTACAGAAATACAAAAGTAATCTTTGAAAGTAAATTTTAAATACCTAGTTCGAATCAGCCTTTCGACATGACATATTTCTAAAGGTTCAATTTTATCTGAGTAGATAAAACATATGTACCTGATCAATTAAAGACAGATCATTGTTTCTGAATTTTATAATCAAATATTACATACAAACTGGACTTTAATTTAATAGTGGATCCAGAAATTGTCTCAAAAGTACCATTTGGGCTTGTATGAACTCCATAAATGTTTACGGCTCGACCTGAAGTTTCTAGATTCTGATGCATATTTCACTAAATGTGTGGTCACGTGATTTGAGAGTGAATGTGCTCCAAGTGATCCTTTCCCCTCTTTATTTTACTTTCACTACGATGTGTGTGCATACACACATAGCATTTCAGAGAGACGGGCTTTTACCAAAAATCGGCCTAACTAACTAGAAAATGAGACTTGTTTGGCTAACACTCCTAGGTTGTGGCATAGCAAGAAATCATGCCCGCTCCCTCCAGAAAAATATCTTATGGGAATTTTGCCCCCCCCCCCTTTAGCTGTCAGGGTCACTTGGGCGGTTGCTATGCCACTGCCCCTAGGGATATATAAGTTTGCCAACTTTCATATTTAGAGAGGCAACATTACACACATTGGAGGTAGACTTGTCCAGATCACTGAAACTTACTATACGGGTCATAGCGATCTACTTCTGTTGTTTTTGACAAGAAGTATTCACACCAAACACTTCATTAAAATATTGGGACTCTCTGTTTGATATATGGACGAACTGTCAATATTTACTTGAAATCTACTGATGCATGAAATTTCGCGATGGGGAAAGGAATTTTAAACTCTCCAGTGCATGGCAGCAAAACAAAGCATTCCCTTAACAAATATATTAAGAATATTGGCAGATTTCATCTGATATCATGACATTATTATCAGTTTAGTGAATGTTGCACACTTTTACAGTTGTCAGACAGGAACAGAAAAATACGCCAAGGTCGATAAATTGTTTTCATAGGTCAAACAGATGTTCTTCATTCAGCTCGAGAAAAGCTGCTAGATTTACTTAATGCGAATGCTGTGCGCTGTTCCTGAAGTCTGTGATACAGAGTCAGATTATGGCTTAACAGGGCAGTATATTATTGTTTTACAAGGCCAGTTTAAAACTTATCAGGGCAGTATATTATTGTGTTACAAGGACAGTTTAAAACTTATCAGGGTAGTACATTATTGTGTTACAAGGCCAGTTTAAAACTTATCAGGGCAGTATATTATTGTGTTACAAGGACAGTTTAAAACTTATCAGGGCAGTACATTATTGTGTTACAAGGCCAGTTTAAAACTTATCAGGGCAGTACATTATTGTGTTACAAGGACAGTTTAAAACTTATCAGGGCAGTACATTATTGTGTTACAAGGCCAGTTTAAAACTTATCAGGGCAGTACATTATTGTGTTACAAGGCCAGTTTAAAACTTATCAGGGCAGTACATTATTGTGTTACAAGGCCAGTTTAAAACTTATCAGGGCAGTACATTATTGTGTTACAAGGCCAGTTTAAAACTTATCAGGGCAGTACATTATTGTGTTACAAGGCCAGTTTAAAACTTATCAGGGCAGTACATTATTGTGTTACAAGGCCAGTTTAAAACTTATCAGGGCAGTACATTATTGTGTTACAAGGCCAGTTTAAAACTTATCAGGGCAGTACATTATTGTGTTACAAGGCCAGTTTAAAACTTATCAGGGCAGTACATTATTGTGTTACAAGGCCAGTTTAAAACTTATCAGGGCAGTACATTATTGTGTTACAAGGCCAGTTTAAAACTTATCAGGGCAGTACATTATTGTGTTACAAGGCCAGTTAAGACTTATCGGGGACAGCATATTATTGTTACAGAATTAGATTAAGACTTATCAGGGACAATAAGACAATATATTATTTTCAGGACACTGTATACTGTATGAGAGCACGATATGCTAAAATAAAAACATTACATCAGTGTAATTAGTCTGAAAAATCAGCCGTCCATCACTATCAGGACAGGTTTGGGTTTACGGTTTATCGGACTACAGTAAAATATACAAACCGACGTTACATTGTCAAGGGAGGCAAATCTTATTCGAATAATCAACAGGCTAATTGGAAATGCGTGATAGTCTTCCTTGTTTGTGATAACTAGAAACGTGACACTGGGTCATGAGCATCATTTAAGAAAAGAAAACAGTCAGACAACATTTGCAGTTTACCATACAGTCAAACATGTTATAACGGTCACCTTTACTCAGCGGTCACCTACCAGATATTGTCTTTATAGCGTGAACAAACTAAGATCGGTGTATATTTTTAAGTCGATGATGATTTAATTTCTATGATGGATTAAAGTGAGCAGGATCTAGTAATCTTGTGTGGAACATAGATTAGGAGAGAATAACATATACCTGTAATTATGATTTTGTTGTACAGTGCACATAATGCAAAATCGATAATTTAATAATAATAATCATTATCATCATCATGAAAACGATATTAGGTGCATAGTATTAGTTTAAAACTCATTTTTAAAAGGTAAACCTGTGTACAGTGATCATTTGTGTAAAAACTGCCAGTTTTGCCTTTCCTATGCAGGTCCGGCCCTAGGATCTGCGGGGCCCAAGGCAGCATGCGGGGCCCAAGGCAGCAAACGATGAGTGCAGGGTCCCAAGCAAAAAAATTGCATTGCGGAGAAGCGCGGGGCCCAAGGCGGTTGTCTCGTTCGCCTTGCCCTAGGGCCGGGCCTGTTCCCATGAGTGATCATTATTGACAGATTTGACTCTCTC
>JAECUM010048527.1:0-12632 GCA_016617855.1 Megalonaias nervosa
GAGAGGGGGGGGGGAGGGTGCGTGGATGACTGGGCTTACCAAGAATAACTGATCCAATTAGCAAGCTGTATACTAGGCGAATCAAGGTGTGCCACCTCTGAGACGTAAATTTCATTTATAAGCAAATACATACTTAAGTTTTGTCCGAACATTAATGAATTTATGAAATAGGGAGATATCAAATGTACTCTACAAAGACAAATTTCGATGAAATATTTTTTTAATGACAATTTAGATGCCTGTAAATCAGAAAAGTATTTTTTTAAAAAGTAATCTTCATGCTAACCTCCATGTTTATATCACACGTATGCATTATTAGGTAACATTGTAGATCGATTGATCGGTAGGGCAGGTTGCTTGGCTGCAAAGTGTGCTAGTAAAATGTCTTGTGGATTGCTTAGTTGGTTGGTTTATTGTTTGGTCCTGTGGTGTCCATACAGTTAACTAACCTCTTTTCCTTGTATTCCAGCAGCGGCTATCAGAAAGGCAATCGATATGAACAAGCAAACGTAGATGACAACAGTCAGGGGAATATCCAACATAACTGGCATCCGCTGTTCACCGTAGTACGCGTAACCAAATTCATTTCTGAACGCCTTGAACCACGCCGTGCTGAAATAATGAAAAGAAAACAAGTATCTAGTATTTTTTATGGGTTTTTTAATCTTCAACGAATTGTCAGAATACTTTCAAATGGCATCTGCATTTGGTTTAATTTTCTGTTTATGTATCATACAATGAAACAGTCTCTGTCTTGTGTCCGTTTGTCTATGATCCGTCTGTTTTAGGCTTCTACTTCTCTCTCCGACTTTGTTGACTTATTCACCCATGTCTGTTGTTGTGGTTCTTTTTGTTTGTCTGAATAACCATTGGTTGTTTAGAAGTCTCGTTGTGCATCTTGGTGTTGTTTGCTGTTTAGGTGTATCTCTTTGTCCAACTAGGTTTGATTTGGTGTTTAGTTGTGTCCCTGCTCGACTCGGTTTGATTTTTATGTTTTAGCATCACTTTAAGGTTATATCTTGCCATAGCAAATAGGGTAAAGTACCTTGCCTAACGACAAATGACGGTAACTGATCAGGATTGATTCCATTGTGGGAATCGAACCCGCACCCTACTGGCTAAGAGTCCACCGAAGTTATCTTTCGATCCGCATGTTTCATTGTCTGTCTCATCAAGGTTATTTTTATCCACATGCTTCATTGTCTCAAAATTTGTTCATTTTGAAAATACGCATATTGCACAATATTGCAAACGTCTGCCAGAAAATTATGGTTTTATCATGGGTAGAGAGCCTTGTTCAATATGAGAGAACATTCGGTTTGCTCTTGTCTGACCGTTCATCATATCTTGTCTTGATTTCAATGACTGCTAAATGTCTGAAGATTAATAATGGGAAAACCATGGCAACAAATCTTACTTTTCTAAGGACAATACATTTTAGTCATGTAAAAAAACAAAACAACATAAAACTTTAAATCTACACGGATATATTAATCGTCCATGTTAAAGCAAAAAGAGCAATAAAAACCAAGTTAATTGTCGATTGAAATCAACAAATGATTCCCTAAACTGCTTTTGATTGGTCGAATGCCAATAATGACGTAGTGGTAATGTTGTTATATTTAGCGCCTAGAGTTGTGTGTGTGATTTGCATTTTGAACGTAACTTTTAAAATTGTCAGTCATATCGCTACGATTCCTGCAGTGTTACAGTTGATAGTGATGTCTTGCACTGGGGCATCATGTCGCAGACATGTGGCATCATGTCTAACCAAGTCACATTATCCTGACACTAGGTCAACCAGTCCTAACACTAACCTCTTAATGCTGAGAGCCAAGGAAGGCAGCTGTTAGTAGCATGTTTTATAATTCTTTGGTATGGCTCGACCAGGGTTAGAACCCGAGACCTCTTGCATCCGAAGCGGAAGCTCTAGCCACTTAGGCCACCGGAGCGGTCCTAGACTTAAAGAATGTTCTTTTTCAAGGTCTTAACGCAGTGTCATCTGATTATGCTTTGACAAGCTAAAGAAAAACTTAGTTACTTACTCTTCTCTTCAGGTATTAAAAAAATGGTTTCAGTTTCAAGATGTTGAAACTATCAGAAGTGTTCTATCAAGATTTTGGTTACAGCCGCAGTGCTATTTCTCTATTTGTATGTTGTTGGTTCTAACAGCACGATAAACACATTATTATCTACATCGTGCCTTACTATAGCTCTAAAAACAGATTCTATCAAGTATGTTTTGCGTGTGTGTTGTGGAAACCGACTCGTATCGAACTCAACGTATAATGTGTCATTTATCTAATTTTAGGTCCATTTATGTTGCAATAATCACGCAGTCGTACAAAAGGCAATTACTGAGAAAAAGAAAAAAAAAGAGACAAACACGTAAACAAAAGTCTCTTGTGTCAAAGAGATTAGCAGTTATTTCAAAGACTATACAGCACTTAAGCGTTTTAAATGTGGCGCGTTCAAATGACATATAGAAAGTAGATTTTCTTTGTGTTTTTACATGCATGTTCCAGTACCTATGGGATTATGACGGTAATGACAATGTCGACTGAGAAGTTGTCGTGCAAGCACGATACGATAATAACGAGACTGACGATAATAATGTTGTTTCCATTATTGTGTGCATACTAGATATAATTGTAAAAGTGATATTATTAAAACCATTAGACATATCACTAATGAATGGTAGTACTTTTATGAGAAAGAGAAAGTTTGTTGTGTATTTTTAACATAGCTTTAATATTTTAATGACCGCTCCGATGGCATAGTGGTTAGAGCGTCCGCGGGATGCGGGAGGTCGTGGGTTCGATCCCCGGCCGAGTCATACCAAATTGTACTAACAGCTGTCAAGCTTGGCGCTCAGCATTAATATGTTAGTGTTAGGACTGGTCGGTCTGGTGTCAGGATAATGTGACTGGGTGGGACATCATGCTACATGTCTGCGGCATGATGCCACAGCGCTAGACTTCACTATAAACTGCCACACTCAGACATCGTAGCGATGTGAATGAAAATGTGATTCCTTTCGTTTTCACTTTTCCTGGTAGCCCTACAGCTGATAATTTACACAGGGTTAGATAGTTAAAGAAAAACAATTTCCCCGGTTTTCCTCGCCGATTATACTATTTAAAAGAAGACCTTGTGTATCGTAGGCATTGTTTAAAGAACTTTTAATACCCTTTATATTGGTGTATAATTTATATGTGTAATATGGGTCATAGAGTATATAACTTGGCCTTACTTCAGATGTGCATCTATAGAAAGAACTGCTAGCTCCGCTTTGTGTATTCCAATTCTTGGACTTCACATGTAAAATGTAAAACAAAAATGAAGTACCGGAAACTTGATTTACATTTTATATATTTGATAATTCATTCATTGCCCTCTTGGAAGGTGGTGTTGTCTATTTTGGCAAAATTCGTTTGCCTATTTTAATAACTGATAAATATAGTGTACTTTAGACTAATTCATGCTGACTTTTTAGGCACAAGTGAGCAGTCATTTTAGGTAGCTTTGTCTTTCGATCATCTACAATTTGCACAAGTACACTATCCAACGAAATTTCAAGGGCAGTAAATGAGAGCTATAACAACATTCTCTCCATTGTGCGTGTTCCAAATGTAAGCAACTTCACCTCACACCCGGCGCTCTATCAGAAGTTCATGATATCTGTAAAGCGCCATCTCTTATAGAAAGCAAAATTTAGGTAAATACATATCAGAAAAATAATTACAGCAAAATAATTAAAGTTATTGTCTAATCCGACAGGAAGTTTTGAAATTTTAGTTCCTCCACTGAGTTCTGATAACTATTGAAACTACTAAGAAACTCGAACGACGATTTCAAGTGTTATTTTATTGTTGTATTGTCATTAGAATATTAAAATTTCTTGCTATGGTTTTCCCATTATTAGCTTTCACACATTTAACAGTCATCGGCATTAAGGCAAGATATAATTACCGGTGAGACACGAGTAAACCGATTGTTTTGTCATACCGGAAGAAGCTATTTAGCCCCATGATTAAACAATATTTCTATGGCAGACAATTTTGAAAATCGTGTAACATTCGTATTTTGCAAACGATTGATAAGTGATTAGACTAGATGCATTTCTTTTCCTTTATGGTGGCTGCTAACTATATTTACTTAACAAATGTAGCGATTGACAACTATCGATTTCTTTCCCTCGCAGACTTCTTCCTACGAAATAGTGCAAGGGCTGCTTGCTCATATTTCTGATAATATTAATGCTAATATTAATAAGCGAAATAGACTGCAACGAAATTTACGACAGTGCCTATAGCAGTTTTTCGTGTTATACTTCCTGTGAAAATTCTATAAATTAAGGATGGTAGGCCACGTTGACTGCGCATGCGTATGGATCCATACAGGTGAAACGGTAGTGAAAAAAAATTCGTACGTACGTAGAAAGTGAATCATATTCATTCATATATATATATATATATATATATATATATATATATATATATATATATATATATATATATAAGACCATATTTTTAACTACTCATATTTGAAAACTATCCCTGACATTCTTCAGGAATGCCAATAGTTTCAAGATGTCCGTCATGGTCGACTCATTTGATATAAGATTAACACCATTGTCATCTAGGAGCAACTAGATCTCACAGTAATACTTATACTGGAGTCCCCGCGTTGAAATGACCTTCATTCATGAGGAGTAGTAACAGCAGGTTGTTGATAATTGACATCCTAATGGTACCATTTTCATTTAGGACAAACTCTACCTTGGATGAATGCATATGTAAAGTTTTATGACAATCCTCAAAATAAATTAGAAGAAGTATTGATAATAAACAGACGGATGATTAACGGATTGCATATGATAGAGGAAGGGCAACAGGCCATGCCATAAGTCCTCCTGGATAAGTAATTTATTTGAACATTTTCCTGTAGTCAGACATGAACAATAGGTACATATTGATATTAAAACGATTTAGGTTACACTAACCTGTTTGTAATTTACGACAATTATCTTAAGGCACAAAAGAGGAAAACACTTGCCACATGTGTCTATTGTTAAGGAACTTCAGAAGCAGCAATGTTTAGGAATGTAGATTCTGGATTTTATGGTGGAAGTTTTTGTAAGATTTTTCTGGAACTTTATTGAGGCATCCTAGATTACGTATGGGTACATCTGTCTGTCTTTGTCCAAGAGGCCATATCAAAACTCATTAGACTGTTTTGCAATTGATACACCACTCATCCATCAAACCACAGTATACAGTGAGCAATATTCAAGGGTTGCAAAATTATTGCTTCTGTTCCTTTTGCTTTGTTCTAATGTTGCATTACTGTCAAATAAAGAACTGGGCATAACGACATTTTAAGAAAAAGTTCTATGGATATTTGAATTCGTATTTGCACAGATGACAGATAGACCTCAAATATAAATATGGCAAATCAATCGCTGCTCCCCGGGAAAACTAACATAGTTTGTTGTTTTCCAAGGCTTTAAACTCCTTTATCGTGAGGTATAGGTGGAAGTTTGCAACATTATGCTAGGTTTAGTAAAGGAACAGGGGATTGGAAGGAAAAAAATCTTTGAAAAGCATAGTGTAACCAGCTGATAGCATGCATAGTCTACGATCGAAACATTGTTAAACAAATTAACAAAAACCTTAACTATTGCCATAATGCTAACACCAGAATGTGCCTGCTATGTATCACTTTCCACTCATGTGGGTTGACAGAAATGTGAATATTGTAAGGTTGATATGCTTAACCATCTTCATCATGAACACACTTTCAGACTGACAACCCATCTTAATCATAAACACTCTCAGTCAGATTGTTAGACCATCTTCATCATAAACACACTTTCAGACTGACAAGCCATCTTAATCATAAACACTGTCACTCAAACTGTCAGACCATCTTCATCGTAAACACACACACTCTCTCTCTCTCTCTCTTACACTCTCATGCCATCTTCATCATAAACACACTTTCTGTAGACTGACAGGCCATATGAATCATACTCTCTGTCTCTCTCTCTCATACACTCAGGTCATCTTTATCATAAATACACTCTTTCTCATACTCTCAGGCCATCATTATCATAAACACACGCACTCTGTTTATCATACTATCAGGCCATCTTCATGATAAACACACTTTCTTTCAGACTTACAGCCATCTGAATCATAAACACACTCTCTCACACACTCTCAGGCCATCTTTATCATAAACACAATCTCATGCTCTCATGTCATCTTCATCATAAACACACTCTCTTGCAGACTGACATGCCGGCTGAATCATAAACACACACTCTCTGATACTCTCAGGTCATCTGAATCACACACACACACACACACACACACACACTCTCTGTCATTGTTGAAAACTATCCCTGACATTCTTCAGGAATGCCAATAGTTTCAAGATGTCCGTCATGGTCGACTCATTTGATATAAGATTAACACCATTGTCATCTAGGAGCAACTAGATCTCACAGTAATACTTATACTGAAATCCCCGCGTTGAAATGACCTTCATTCATGAGGAGTAGTAACAGCAGGTTGTTGATAATTGATATCCTAACGGTACCATTTTCATTTAGGACAAACTCTACCTTGGATGAATGCATGTGTAAAGTTTCATGACAATCCTCAAAATAAATTAGAAGAAGTAGTGTTAATAAACAGACAGATGATTGACGGATTGCATATGATAGAGGAAGGGCAACAGGCCATGCCATAAGTCCTCCTGGATAAGTAATGTATTTGAACATTTTCCTGTAGTCAGACATGAACAATAGGTACATATTGATATTAAAACGATTTAGGTTACACTAACCTGTTTGTAATTTACGACAATTATCTTAAGGCACAAAAAAAGAGGAAATATCTTGCCACATGTGTCTAATGTTAAGGAACTTCAGAAGCAGCAATGTTTAGGAATGTAGATTCTGGATTTTATGGTGGAAATTTTTGTAAGATTTTTCTGGAACTTTATTGAGGTATCCTAGATTACGTATGGGTACATCTCTCTGTCTTTGTCCAAGAGACCATATCAAAACTCATTAGACTGTTTTGCAATTGATACACCACTCATCCATCAAACCACAGTATTCAGTGAGCTGTATTAAAGGGTTGCAAAATCATTGCTTCTGTTCCTTTTTCTTTATTCTAATGTTGCGTTACTGTCCAATTGACAACTGGACATAACCAAGAAAAAGTTCTATGGATGTTTGAATTCGTATTTGCACAGATGACAGATAGACCTCAAATATAAATATGGCAAATCAATCTCTGCTCCCCGGCAAACTAACATAATTTGTTGTTTTCCAAGGTTTTAAGTTCCTTTATCATGGTGGAATTTTCCAACATTCTGCTAGCTTTAGTAAAGGAACAGGGGATTGGAAGGAAAAAATCTTTGAAAAACATAGTGATACAAACTGACAGAATGCATAGTCTACGATAGAAGGATTGCTAAACAAATTAACAAAAACCTTAACTATTGCCATAATGCTGACACCAGAATGTGCATGCTATGTATCACATTCCACTCATGTGGGTTGACAAGAATGTGAATATTGTAAGGTCAATATGCTTAACCATCTTCATCATGAACACACTCACACTCGGACGGACAGGCGCTCTAAGTCATAAACACTCACTCAGATTGTCAGTCCATCTTCATCATAAACACACTTTCAGACTGACAAGTAATCTTAATCATAAACACTGTCACTCAAACTGTCAGACCATCTTCATCTTAAACACACACACTCTCTCTCTCTCTCTCTCACACTCTCATGCCATCTTCATCATAAACACACTTTTTGTAGACTGATAGGCCATCTGAATCATACTCTCTGTCTCGCTCATACACTCAGGTCATCTTCATGATAAATACACTCTTTCTGATACTCTCAGGCCATCATTATCATAAACACACGCACTCTGTTTATCATACTATCAGGCCATCTTCATGATAAACAGTCTTTCAGACTTACAGGCCATCTGAATCATAAACACACTCTCTCACACACTCTCATGCCATCTTTATCATAAACACAATCTCATGCTCTCATGTCATTTTCATCATAAACACACTCTCCTGTAGACTGACATGCCGACTGAATCATAAACACACACTCTCTGATACTCTCAGGCCATCTGAATCATACACACACTCTCTCCCTCATACTCTCAGGCCATTTTCGTCATAAACACACTCTTTCAGACTGTCAAAATATCATTTCAGCAACAATAATGAGTTTGATTACTATTGTTTTTCGCTGCAAAGACGATCGTCTTAGAACTAGCCATCAATAAAATGTCATTGTCATAATTACGAGTGTCATGTACTAATTCCACCACGTTGTACTTGACGTCGCGATGAGGTATATACACACATTGTCTCAAGCCAAACTAATATTTATAGGTTACTGCTTTGTATGGGAAATATGAACGATTTTTTTTTCTGAGAAATACTGCACGACCTTCAGTGCAGTAAGGAGAGTATGATTTCATTCGGAAATGTAGTCAAAATTACAGTACAATTTCGGTGTGTATCAGGTTTTCTATGACATGGGTCACGGCGTTCGGATTTGCAGAACTAACTAAGAAAATATATTTTGTTGAAATTCAAGATGCATAAATGTAGGTATATTTATTACCATTCTTATTACCAGCTAAAAAAGTCATATGTTTATGCCCTGTCACTTGCATCTCGCTGTTGGAGGGACTCCAGCTATGACCTGTATCATACAGCGTATGTCTTCTATCACTAGTCTAAACTTGTATCAGAATAGTTTAAAGAGAAAACTGCAAAGCAGCTGTTGTGTGGCAGTACATTTGGCCAGTCGAAATAATACTTTTTGGTCGTCTTGGCTTATTGCCTCTGAGGCTCCTAGTTTCCTACCAAAACCTTCAGTTACATTTTTATCTCGAATTTAGTGTTTTGATTGACTTGTAAAATGGTACGTCTCTGATAGATATGCGATAACACTTGGCCTCAATATGCTTTTCTGTGCTATTGGTAGAGACCCTAGAGAGCACTGGTCATAGTCTGAACCATTCTATTTGCGAAAAATTACGAATATTGATCTTTAATTACCATTTAAATTATCAGAATGGTATTTCCAATTATTACATCTCTCACGTATGTTGTTGGCATTGCGAATATTACAATCATTCGTTTGCTTGTTTGAATGTTTCATTTGTGACTCAGTGAACTCGTTCACATCATTAACTTTATCATTTCTGCTTTCAACTGGAGGAAACAACTTCTTGAATTCATTCACTAACAAATGTAATCAACAAAAAGCTAAAGCATCTATGACATGAGTGTACCTGGTTTGTTTACAAAGTAGTTCCTAATGCACAATAGTATTTTAGACACACGTGTCTTGCAGTATGAAGCCGTGCAGTACCGAAAAAAGCTGCACGATTCTGACAATGTAAAGTTAACGGATAAAAATTGAGCATATACTCATATTTATACCTGTCAAATGGTATGAATAAATACCTACACACATTGTCGCATATTTATTCATTTCAAATGGCATGAAGAAGTATCTACACACCATTTTTCACGTCATACTAATATGTATTCATTTCAAACGACATGATAAAGTATTACTTACATTGTCTCAGGCCATACTAATATTCATTTCAAAATGAAACCAGTTTATATTATTCATCAGAACCAATAACAAATCAAACTATTTTTAAAGTCAGCAAAATAATGTTTGAGAGTAAATCCTGGGTGAATAGACTGACTCACTTCTTATGGTCTAAAGCAGAACATTGCATTTTCCAAAAACTTCACATGCAGTATTGTTCTTTTTTAAGTATGTTTCGACTCTTCCTGTATGCAGACATCATCTTGATTAAAATGGGATTTGTAACATTTTAATACATCGTTAAACGAGTATGTACCACCATGAGATAATAAATCTGGGAACCAGTCAGTACCATCATGAAATAACATATCTAGGAACCAGATACTACCATGAAAAAATAAATCTGGAAACATGTCCGTGCAACCATGAAATAATAAATCTGAAAAATGTTTTAAGAATTGCACTCAGCATATTTACACAAAATGCACAGAAAATAAAGTAATATAGTGCTGCTAAGCTCTCGAGAATGCATCTGCAATCACATTATCTTTCCCTTTCATGTATTCTTGCAGCATCAATGTACACATCAACAAACTCTGATGTATTCTTCATTTTGTTAAGGAAACAATGGGGTTTGTGATCACTGAATAATATAATTGGAGAAGGAAATGAATAAAAATAATATACACTTCAAAATGTTGCAAAGTCAGTTTCAATGCAAAATATTCCTTCCTGATTTGGTATAATTTATCTGGTGCTTGTTTAGGTCATTTTAGAAAAATGGCACACTGGATGATCCACTATTTACATTTACTTCAACAGAATGAGTAAATCAATGAATGTCCGAAAGGTTTCCAAGTGGTCTTCCCAGTTGTCCTTGTAGATCATGACATTATCGATATAGGCGTCACTATTATCTAGACCAGATGTGTTCCTATTTAGTAAACGCTGGAAGTTTGAGGGAAATTGCTCGTGTCAAATAGCATCACTTTATAATGATAACTTCCATCTGCAGTTGCAAATGCCGAAATTGCTTTTGCTCTTTCTGCCAGGTAATGTGCCAGAATCTCTTTGAAAGGTCAAACTTGGTGTGTAATGTATAACTGCTTCGCAGGTGTAGAATCTATAATCTCAACAGCATGATAGACTTTATTTGTTCGTGTTAGAACATCAGGAAACAAGTGCTCATATTCATTTATTAGCTGTTTTAGTTCACACTTTTCTTGTGGTTGTAGATATGCAATTTTCTAGTCCAAATTGTTTAATAGTTTTAATTATTGAAGATTGGTTAAATTAAAGTCGCTATAGTCAGATTCCATTCCAACATTTACATACTCACTGGTTCGGACAGGTGCTACTAAACTGAATAAATGATTAACTAGGCTATCTCTGTCAAAGTACTCCCTTAAAATGTTTATATTGCAAAGTTGTTTCTGTTTCCGTCTTTGAGGAATGTTATTGCTGTAATTTAAGTCATTACCTTCTTTTCAATTGCAAGAGTACATTTCGATTTAACCCGAAATGATTTGTGAGGTATAAGCAAGAAAACTAGAACTTTATCACCAGACTGGAAACTCTTCTCCTTTCTCTTTCTGTCATACCTTAATTTCATATTTGACTGAGTAGAATGAAGTTTAGATGTTACTACTTCACAACATAAACTATCACATATATGAGGTATAGAAAGATCTAACCATGAAATATCCAAAAAAATATGTTTTAATTGTTATTAGTTTTGTTTTACATATTCAGTTATACAAAGTTGACAACTGACTACCAAATTTATCTGCAGCTAAAACAAATACTGTATCATATTTAAAATCGATGATTACTGTTGTGACCCATTATGTACACAATTACAATATACATACATAAATTGATTAACGCGCAGAAATTTTCCAGTTGGCAGATTTGTGATGCTGTAAATTCATCTCAGTTGAAACACGTTCTTATGAACTCCTTACAATGTATACGAATAATTATTCCATATGTTTACCTTGACAGCAAGCCTTAATTTACTTTCACTATGTGAAAACAGCTAAAAGAAAGCTTGTATACAGTGAGTAGCCTATGGCTTATTTTCAATGGCAATCTTAAATATACATAACTTTAGCATATTTGCTGTCCCCTCCCGCGTGTCTCTCTCTCTCTCTCTCTCTCTCTCTCTCTCTCTCTCTCTCTCTCTCTCTCTCTCTCTCTCTCTCACTAAACAAAGTACTACCATTGGATTAGTGGAATTTCTAGTGGTGCTACTGATGTCAACTTTACCATTAGAGCAGACATCCTCACATTTTTGAAAACACCATTTTCGTCGTCATTCGCGTTGTTAGTTAGTGGGAAACAACCGCTCCGGTGGCCTAAGTGGTTAAAGCGTCCGCCTCGGATGCGGCAGGTCGCTGGTTCGAACTCCGGCCGAGTCATACAAAGATGTATAAAAATGGTACTAACAGCTGCCTGGCTTGGCGCTCAGCATTAAGAGGTTAGTGTCAGGACTTGTCGGGCTGGTGTCAGGATAATGTGACTGAGTGGGACATCATGCTACATGTCTGCGGTATGATGCCCCAGTGATTGACATCACAATAAACTGCACACTGCAGACATCGTAGCGGTATGACTAAAAGTTGTTAAAACTACGTTAAAAGTCCAAATCACACAAAAAGTTAGTGGAAAACAAATGCGGAGGAAAACAATTCGTGAGGGAAAGGATCAACAATTGTCGATCAGTACTGATCAGTAGATCGTACGTTTCGTGAATAAAATTTAATTAATTTAATTAATGACTTGAAGAAATATGTCTGGTCTAATCATTTTTCAGTGATTTGCAAAATACCAATGACATTGCCAATTGTCTGCCGGATTATTATTGTCTGACACAGAGCTAGAGAGAGTCTTCCAGTATGGAAAAACAAGGGGCAAGAGAGACTTTTCCAGTATGGAAAAAGATGGGGATATAGAGATTTTTCCCTTATGGACAAACACGGGGCTAGAGAGATTTTTCCAG
>JAECUM010048529.1:0-31269 GCA_016617855.1 Megalonaias nervosa
TACCGCTGAGATTTTTCCGTTTCTGACAAATTCCTGCGATCCATCAATGATTGTAAATCGTGTTGTAACTGGGAAATCTCGGTCAAATGAGGATTGGGAGGTAAATGCGGGGTTCGTTGTTCTTTCCAACGATGTTATTCCATCCATCGTTTGTAAGGGAATAACGCCAGTTTTCTTCCTTCCATCGGATTTCAAGGATCGCATCTGAGATCTTTTGACTCCAAAGATCCCTTTTATCTTCTTGGACCTTTTTATCTTCATCCTCCCAGGATGTTTCCCATTGTTCCCAATAGTCCTTTCAGCAAGGGTCCTCCTATTGTTCCCATTACTCCCTTCAGCAACATGGGCAAAAAGGGCAAAATTCCTCCGCGTTGCACCAAAATCTTTTTCTTTTGACCAATGGGTATTTTCTTTTGGACCATTTTGCGAAGAACGTGCCGATGTTTGGCTAAGCATTCTTTCTGTTGTTTAGACAAAGGTATTGTGCCTTTCAAGACATTCGGACAACATTCGCACACGGTATCGATGACGTCTTTGGAGGCAGTTTGAATGAGTTTTGTTCGCATGGGTGGAGGAGCTTTAGACAGGGCGGACAACATGTCCCAATGTTTGGCTAAACGAGGTGGCAGTCCTTTCCTTTTCTTTCCTTTGGGGGTAGAAGAGGAATGTCTTTTTTGGGATGACATCTTTCTCGGTTTGTTCGTTGGTTCAGTGGCACACAGCAAAAAATACACTAACGTCGATGACTTGTCACACGGTCTTTTATCCTTTTTTGGGGACGATCACTTCATCATAAAAGTGACGTTGTGTTTTCCAAAATCGCCAAAGAATCCTCCTCTTTGGTGACTCCTTTTTTCTTTGGACGAGTGTGTCTTTTCTGGAGGTGACATCTCTGTTTCACTAAGTTTTGTTTGGGATGACGTGACTGTCTTTTTCTTTTTCCTTTTCCTTTTTGGACCGAAGAAGGAACACGATGGTAACGGTGTGCACTTCTTGGAGGGGCCATCTTTGGGCGTTCAGCAGCACAACAACACTAAACCTATCGTTTGCCTCAGGTCTTTTTTATACTGGAATGCGTTGCCACTGATTGTCTTTACGTCGTATCAACTTGATGACATGCAACACACGTCGTGGAGGAGTTCGCAACGGATTAAATCGGGACAGTTCGTGCTTGGACAAATCCAGTAAAGTCTGTAACTCACCCGTTTACTATTGGACTTTGATTTTGGGGGCAGGTACTTTGTGAGCAGCGGCCACAGCCGCAAAAGCGGAAGAGGGTGTCACCGCCGGAGGTGAAGTTTTTGGAGACGCTCTCTTGTGGGTAGAAGCTGTTTTCTGTATACTTTTCTTTTTCTGAGGCTGTGACCTGGTCTTGACACCGTTGCTCTTTTTCTTTTTCTTCTGGGTACGTTTGGGTGTGGCTTTTTTCTTGGGGACGACTTTGTGAGCATTAGGATCCCATTTTAAGAGGGAGCGAATGATGCACCTCCTAGAGAACCGCTTCCTCCAGGTTTCAAAATGAATTGCTTTTTGGTTTGAGTGTCAATGCGAGGATCGGCTAGCTGCGTCAAGGCGACTTTGTTTCTCTTTAAAAAAACGTTTGATTATGCCTTGCAGCAATTGACGTGCTGTCACCGTAAACCATCGTAAGACTTCTTTGAGACTAGCTTCTAAGACATGAGCACGTATTTGTGGATTTTTTACTCGACTGATACCTTAGAAGGCACGAATCAATTTGATGGGAAGATGAGACTGAAGAGACATCATGTTGACGCTGTGTGAGACAGACCCCAAGTGACCAAGGTTTTTATAGATTTTTTTGTTGGTGATTGTGGTTGTGGTTAAGTCGGCGAAGGGGACGCGTACACGACAGGCCCTCCGTCTTGGCAGCAGTGGTGAAACAGATGGGTACGAAATTGCAAATAATCGGGAGTGGTGGGTTTTAAATCCACGAGTAAATAAGTGTGTGGGGTTTGAGTGGCATCGTCGTACGCATGAGTCAGCCAAGGCGTTCCTAACTGTTTGGCTAAGGCTTGCACGTGCGATTTATCTCTAGGGCTTTTAAACAACACCACGTAATGAGCATTGAGACTGATGGTTCGATGGGCTTTACTTTGTTGAAACAAAATTTGGGTGATGTAAATGACACTGGCATTACGATGATGCCCTTTGCGCGTAAACCACAGTTTAATTTCTTCTTCGTCTTCTCCTAACATGTCGTCAAAAATAACCAGATGAGTTTGACTAGGGTCAGACACGATCCCGTCGTCTTGGCCAGGAATGCCTTCCACAAAGACGATGGAATCGCCTTGACTTTCTCGCAGAAGGCTGTACGCCGATTGCCACTCTTTGTAACACCACACGATGCGTTGAGGTGGATGATTGATCAAATGATGTTTATGTTCGATCAAACATTTGACAAATTCGGTTTTGCCGGAACCGCTAGGTCCGGCAATGAGCATATTAAAGGGCTGGTGAAGATACAAGGCCTCCCAACTAGTCCGATCCACGTGTTCGTCAATGACTTCGACAGTGGAGGAAGAGGGAGCAGAGACAGTAGAGGTTACCATAGTAGTAGTGAACGGAATGTCACTTTTGACACTAAGACAGACAAGCCAAGAGTTTTTATACTTTTTTCAGGACACGTTTATTGTCGTCTTTAAAAGTGAACAACACGAAAGACAAAAATACATTAAAACCAAATGGCTAAGTACATGAATAAAAGACACATCAAAACAATCATAGTGGAATATAAACAAGTCTCTATACAACATTTGTGGTGATCAAGAGGTGAAATTGTAGGGACAGTGTGTAATGTTCTTAGAGTCTCTACACTCCTTGGCACAGTCACACAAGAGTCCTCCCGAAATGGCCTTTCGGGGATGTCGATAACGGTTCTATCCTGAAGAGAGTGGTTTTCCTCGGTCACGACTTCTTCTTCTTCTTCTTCTGGCACTGTCACTAACACTGGTTTAAAAGTTACTTTTTTCACTGAACGTTTTAATTTTTTAGGATGACAAATCTTTTGCATACTGTGCCACTTCTTTTGTCCAAGCCTCAAAGCCCCAACTTTTCCAGTCACGTACATCTTTCCAGTGAGGGTGTAAGTCACAAGCTACACACACGTCGTAGTAAAAGGTGACGAATCTTGTTTTCCTGTAGAGGATGAGAAGTATCAAGATGAAAGCGCAAAGCTTTGAGCAGAATGAGTCTCTCGTGTACATTTAAAGGGACCACTTTGATGCTTTTTGGAGTGGTATGTACTGTTCGTAAAGAGTCCACAAGGGTTCGGCCCGTAAACGAAATCCCAGAAAGTAAGTCACTAAGACACACACTACACGTCGACCCGAATTCAATGGACACATTTCTCGTAATAGGTGTTAGTAATCCTCCACCGTTTGAATAGTGTCATTGACTTCCTTCTATGGAATCTGTTGTATCACGAATGATAAAGGTCGTGGCATGGTAGTTCGTTTTTATACCCTCTTTTGGTGTAAGGTAGTAAGTGTACCTTTTGAGCAGCCTCGATTTTATTTTAGTACCGTACCAAAAAAATTCAGTCACTAACTCACACACCACACGTCGCATAGAAGTTTCCTCTTGAACTAGAAAGAATTGTTCTTGTAAAGATTTGTTGTAATCTTCTAACTCGTCCGTTGGAATTCGGTGTATTAGGATCACCTTGTAAGTTGAATGAGTGGTATCGAAAAATTTATGAATTTCACGCGATTCATCAATGTCTGACCACTGCATTCGCATTTGTTGGTGTGGATAGTAGATATGGGTGTGTTTTATGCATTCGCATTCGTTGGTGTGGATAGTAGATATGGTTTGTTTTGTATGCGTTCACGTACGTTGGTGTGGATAGTAGATATGGTCTGTACTTTTCTTCCCGTCTGTGTGGATAGAAGCTATGGGTCTGTTTTATGCATTCGCGTTCGTAGTGTGGATAGTATAATGTGTTTTATGCATTCGCATTCGTTGGTGTGGATAGTAGATATGGTGTGTGTTTTGTATGCGTTCGCGTACGTTGGTGTGGATAGTAGATATGGTCTGTGCCTTTCTTCTCTTCCCGTCTGTGTGGATAGTATGTATGTGTCTGTTTTTTGCATTTGCATTCGTTGGTGTGGATAGTCTATGGGTATGTTTTATGCATTCTCGTTCGTTGGTGTGGATAGTAGATATGGGTATGTTTTATGCATTCGCATTCGTTGGTGTGAATAGTCTATGTGTCTGTTTTATGCGTGAATCAGAAATAAAAAATATAAATATTATAATCTTGAATCAGAATCAAAATAAAAATAAAGATAGTTCTGAATCAGAATAAAAATAAAAATAAAATACTCTTGAATCAGAATCAAAATAAAAATAAAAAATTTCTGAATCAGAATCAGAAATGAAAAATAAAAGTAGTTCTGAATCAAAATCAGAAATAAAAAATATTATAATCTTGATTCAGAATCATAATAAAAATAAAGATAAAAATATTTCTGAATCAGAATCAGAAAAATTATAATCTTGAATCAGAATGAGAATAAAAGTTAAAACAAAAATATTTCTGAATCAGTATCAGAAAAAATTATAATCTTGAATCAGAATCAGAATAAAAATTAAAACAAAAATATTTCTGAATCAGAATCAATAAAAATAAAAATAAATATTATAATCTTCAATCAGAATCAGAATAAAAACAAATATTATACTCATTCAATGGTGTGGATAGTCTATGTGTCTGTTTTATGCATTCGTATTCGTTGGTGTGAATGGTAAGTATGTGTGTTTTATGCATTCGCATCCGTTGGTGTGGATAATAGATATGGGTGTGTTTTATTGCATTCGCATTCGTTGGTGTGGATAGGAGATATTGGGATTTTTTTTTTTCTCCCTTTCTTTTGTGTATGTATTGGTCTTTGTCCCTATAAAACTCCCTTTATCCCTATCCAATTCATTTCACCTGCCTACCTACAGTATCGCGTATTCAGGTCAGCCAGTTCAGTGACGTCACTGAAGCTAGAAATGTTAAATATAGACTTGGGTTTTCCCCAGGTTGTAGCTATAAATACATACAAGGGTTTTTAAACAGAAATTGACCAAAAATTGCAGCTAAAAATAGACCCTACCTGTTCCATTCCTCTTATCGCTAGACAGGCCCAATATTTTTTGTCGCTAGACAGGCCCAATAGCTTTTGTCGCTAGACAGGCCCAATATTTTCCCGTGTTCAATTCCCCTTGTCCGTAGGGTACAAAGTAGGGTCCCGTTGGCGTTAGTCTTTGCCTCGGTTATAGCTGTTTATAGCATCATTATAATTATGCAAATTTATGAACACCGCCAACATAAGTTCAGGTCTAGGTAATGCTTTATATATAAATCTCGGGCTTGTATTAGTATATGGAGTACAAACCCCATTTGTCCGTAGGGTAAAAAGTAGGGTCCCGTAATGCTAATTCCCATTGTCCGTAGGGTACAAACCCCATTTGTCCGTTGTCCGTAGAAATCTTGTCCGTAGGGTACAAAGTAGGGTCCCGTAATGCTAATTCCCATTGTCCCTATATAAGCCCAGGGTGTGCTAGTAGCTATACAAAATTCCCATTGTCCCTATATAGGCCCAGGGTGTGTCATTTGTCCCTATAAATCTTGTCCGTAGACAGGCCCAGAGGTCTTGTAATGCTAATTCCCATTGTCTGTAGAAATCTTGTCCGTAGGGTACAACGTAGGGTCCCGTAATGCTAATTCCCATTGACGCTAAATTATCCCACTATGCTACTAATAGAACATTAAGATACAAATGTACATAAAATAGAACATAGAGGCAATACATGTGAAATGTGTATAAAATACAAAGGTAATGCATGCACATGTACATAAAATGGAAGATATAACACATGTAAAATATAAATTATGCAAAATGTATATGAAATAGAAAGTAACACATGTAAAATCTACATGCAATATAAAGGTAAAACATGTAAAATGTATATACAATATAAAGCTTGCACTTGCAAAAGGTATGTAATATGGAACATAAATTATTATTATTAATTTTATTTTAACTAAAAGGAAGACAAACGCAAAGGCGTAATGGTAATTTAAATGTAAGTTTCGTTTTCAGGTGAATAGTTTAATTGTAGATTACAAGTGAGTGATATTATTTCCTTAACTTTAGATCCTTGATTTTTTTAGTCGAAACTGGTATAAAAGATATATTTTGGCACATCCTTGAACTAAAATTATGAGCAGCCCGCTTGAAACAAGGGAGTGTTACACTAAAACCTGTATAATCACTGTTTGTATTGTATAAACAACAAAAGAAAACGTGTTGAACAGAAAGGACTATCGTAAGGATAAAATAAAGCGTACAAAAGAATTTAATTTGTTGCTGTGATTCGGTTTTTCTTTTGTTCCTTTAAGCCTACCCTTGTTGACATAGAATTTATGTTCCCTATGGTTGGTACTTATAAACTACATACATCTTAAGGTCTATGCTGTGGTTCATTACACAGAAAATACAAGAGATTGATCCAGAGTGTAAAGGGGCAATATTACGTATCTGATTTTACAGAAAGAATATACGCATTTTCCTTATCCAACATCGGTTACTTTCATAGCTGCGAGTCTAATTGCTTGCTTTTAGTCAGTCAGTTGTTATTTATTCCAAACTTCAATGAGTCGCTACCCATTCTTTAATCCTAGACAACAAATGATCCATTAATTCATTACACTTGCAGCGCTAAACTTGTCGGACTTAGAGGAGATCTGCAACCATAATGGTTAGACACCTGGATGGTTTACAACATGCATAAATTCAGTGATTGATACCTTCAAAATTTTCTTTGTGTCATGTAGAGAAAAATAAGTATTTAACGATAACATGTATGTGTGTCGTATGTATACTATTAATGATTATCGAAACCTTGAATTGAAATTTTATTGTTGTTTGCCTGATGTGCAGAGTAAAGAGTAATTATATTTTAATTATTAGGCTAGGCTTGAACTTGGAACTAAGTGTGTCATAATGTGTAATGCTGAACCGTCTAGTGATCCTAAAATCCTCTACTAAACATTGAAAGCACTATGGTATAAAGTACTTGCAAACAATGTCGCAAACTTGTATCTAAGTTCAAACTATTTTGATTGTATTGTATTCTATCTCCGTAGCTGAGTTCTGATTTTGTTTCTGTTTCGTATTCTGTGACGCATATTTTAGCTTGGAATCATTTTAGTCATAAATTGCGATAATTTTGCATGCTCAACGATGATTTTACAATGAAGGTGTCTGATTCAGTTTGCACTGGCTCTAGAATGTATTTGTTGATGCAAATAAAGAAAAGTAGGTTTTATTCCAATTAAAATTTCGATCTTACTGATTGAAGCATACAGTGGATCTTGCCAGAAGAAAGGCTATTACGCAGTTTTAAACCGCAAAGCATGAAACAATTAATCATAATTACATGGAAGATCTTTATTAAGTATTTAAGAATCAACTGGACTAAAATCCAGTGGCGTAGCGAGGGTACGTAGCGCTCGGGGACAAAACATAAACTTGGCGCCCCCTAACTTAGCGACCGGGGACAAAACATAAACTTGGCGCCCCCTTCGAATGCATATGAGATAACGAATAGTTGTATTTTCCTCATTTTGGCGCCCCTGGCACATGGCGCCCGGGGACAACTGTCCCCCACCCCACCCCACCGCCCTCCCCAAGCTACGCCTCTGCCAAAATCTGGACATAAAAGGTGGCTGCACCGTTTCGTTCCTCTCTAAAGTTGGTATTCTCACTGTATTCCTTCTTTTGGTTAAATGCCAAACTTGGGTGGGGGACATTATGGCGCTTTATTATACGTCTGGGTCAAATTTAAAACCTTAATGGTACGCAATTCATTCTTGACAACCTACTTGAACACAACCATGTTCCTTTTTCTTGGTTTCTTTTCTCTGGTTTGAAATACGGTTATTGATCGGTCTGTGACAACCGACTTGAACACATCCATGTTTCTTCTTGTTTTTTTTTTTTCTGGTTCGAAATACGGCCATTGATCCGTTGGTGACAGTCGACTCGAACACATCAATTTGAATGTGTCTAGATGAAGATCTGTAGACGACCTATTTTGTACGTTATATTTGTTGTTCTTATTAGAAGAAACATATGCAAGAAAATAGTCTGAAATTCAAAGAAACTAAACTCCTTCCATGCCAATAGCTTTGGAGTTAGGACAGGAAATCAGACTGCACAACAAATAACGTTCTGAGACGGGATTGGGGATGCTTTTAATTTGTGTTTCCGTATGACAAGTATTGCAAAATATGATATAAAAGTTAGTAACTGGTCAAGATACGTTATCTGATGTGTCTACAATTATTGAATCGCATCCTCGTTGAACTTGTCCTTGTTGTTTGGATGCATTGTCCAAGCATGCAAGTTTTTTGTAGACATATCATTTGATTGTAGACCAGAGGGCTAAAAGATAGAATGTCAAGCTCGCATGGGTAAATGCTGGGATGGGTATTACCTTCCCTAATGAATGCACAAAAGTATCCGGTAATACATAAAACTCCCTAGTCCAAATCAGGACTGATGTGTTTTGTTAAACATAACGATATATTGTGAGATCTCGCGTATGCTTCCGGTGTGATCAGCAACGTAAGGCAAAGCAATTTCAAAGAGAAACGATGAACAAAATGCATTTCCAAACTTCAAAGCAAATTCCTGTCAGTATTATATAATTTGAATGGAGTACGCAAAATTTGCAAGCTTATGATTATGATTAAATTGTACTTTCTGCTCTTCAAAAGCGAGACTCCTGTTTGAAACCATATTAGATTCAGAGACGTGAGTTTTCTATTACAAGTTATTGTAAATGACTCAAAACACACAAAGGAGACATGCCTAATACAGGTGGCCCAAAACAGTGGTGTTGAACTTAAACAAATACACGAGGGAAACATGATTACTAAATGAGGTACAAAGCAGCGGTATTTTGTTAGGCAAATACGGTGAAAGTAATTTTACTTTTTTGATGTAAAACCTGCGTCGTTTTCTATCGTCCAAAAGTACAAGTCGAATAAAACAAAAACTATGTGTTAAGTGTCTGATTATCTCCAGTCGCAAATCGGAATATATAAACGACAAGACAGAACATGACTTTACTGCACTCAGCTTGTAAAGTTTAGAACGTATCATGGATATAAAAAGAAACATGCCTATAGCGTGTGATATCGTAACACATTGCTTAACAGGTATTACAGAATTCGGACAACATAATCTATGAACCTGCAAATATTCTACACGAGTGGGTTTTTTTTTACCTGTGTTCAATAACTGTATTTTTAAACTTTAGTTCTGGAAATGTAATAACGAAGTATATAGTTTTCTCTTTCATAATGGAAATAAAAGCACGAACGAATATAGTGCTATTCATCATGAATTTAGATTGAATGTCAATGTAAAATATATTTCATTATAGAAAACACTATCCAGTCTATAATGAAACCTATGAATTGCAGTTCTAAACTTAATTAAGACTTTATATATATTTTTAAGAATGAGAAATGGATCTTTTCTAAGTCCAAACTAATTTTAAATAGCTTGTAATTAAGTCTTTTAGATGACGTACTGATGCTGGCCAATTATCATGGAAGTGACACAAAACTTGATTTATCTATACATAGTTAAACCCAGCTTTAATTAATATGTATTTTATTTCTATTATCTATTTATAGCTATAAAAATTATCACAATATGTTTGTATAAAAGGGAATACACAAAATTCGACATTTTTTCTTCATGACCATTAATTACTCTTTCCTAACAATTTATCATGCGAGTTGTAATGCTAATGATTAAGGAGAAGGTACATTGTCGGACATTCAGAATACTTCCAAGGAATGAAAAATGTTTTAATTTTATTTGATATTACAAACCCCAAATTTTCACAAACTAATGTTTAGATCAACAAAATGGGTTAATCCAATAGTTTAATAAATCGGTAAATCTAAATTATGTGCTATTGTTAGGTCAATACACACCTTTCTTAACTATAGATACTATATTTTTCAGGATATTGGAGAACTTTCTATTCTTGTGAAAGATAAGATCTCGGTATTTATACTTATCTCAAGCATCAATACATACATTTCTTATTTTAGAACCAATTGACTAATCGACTTGATTAATGGTCATTTGGGAATAAGGAGAAAAATAAAGTAGATAAATGTTCCCCTTGTCTTTAATACCCTTGATCACAGCATAATAAAAACCGGAAAATTCATTATTTACACAGACACATGATTAAACGTCATTTTTACTGTCTAATATCACATTAAAACATACTCCCCTGATGCTTATTAAATACAACTTATGCCATGATCTAGCTTTCCATATATTATCAATGGCATTTTTCAAATCAAAAGAAAAAACATTTTTGGGCAATATCTAATATGCCCAATGAAGCAATACTAAAGAAAAATATTGCCTATTGTGGAATAGTCGTTTCCGGATTCAACTTGAATGACTTATAGAAATTTATTATCAATAAGGAATGTAAACATATTGGTAAATACTTTACCAATACAGCAAACTAAAGCAATTGGCCTATAATTCGATATATGGGTTTGGTCACCTTTATTTTGTGTTTACTAAATTGGCAAAAACTACGCCTTTTGTCCAACTCGTCCTTTCCATATATCTCACAATGGATTTCTTTACAATTTTCTGAATCCCAGTTCAGACGTGTGTCCAATTTCATTTCACCATGCGATGGAAAGGAAAGAAAACAGCGCATATGCGAACAACCCCCCCCCCCCAACAAAACAACAGAAAACCTAAAGTCATCAAAATTACTATTTTTCAAACGTTTTGTCACGCTTGGACTACATATGTTTCACCAGTCAGTGCCACTGTGTTAAGAAAACCCCGCCAGGTGAATGATAACATGTATGTGCGTGTCTGATCTGGATTTTTTACGTTGCTTTAACTATTTTTCAGTCATATCGCTACGATGTCTGCAGTGTGGCAGTTTATAGTGATGTATGTCTAGCACTGGGGCATCATGCAGCAGACATGTAGCATCATGTCCCTCCCTGTCACATTATTCTGACACCAGGCTGACCAGTTCTAACACTATCCTCTTAATGCTGAGCGCCTAGCAAGGCAGCTGTTAGTATCAGTTTTATAAGTCTTCGGTATGACTCGGCCGGGGTTCGAACCCGTGACCTCCCGCATCCGAGGTTGAAACTCTAACCATGCGGTCGGTATGATAACAAGTAATAACAAACACTTGGTCAATCACCCAATTAATAACCATCATGTTGATTTATTCCACTTCTCTTTGTCGATGATTTTTTATCCTTGTTCAATGCATTATCTTGTTAAATAAATTCTGAAGTGCATAAAGAGACCCCAAAATGAATACTTTTTGCGCTACTGATAATATAATAAAGGCTTTTAAAAATAGACCAAGAGAAAGTATAAACACACACATTTTGGTAGCAATAAGAAATTTACACGTGCTAAACTATTTAATATCACACAGTTGCTGGAATGAATCACACAATATATATAGTAGTCTCTAAAAATGCAAGACAGCTGCTATCTAATAAATATGTTCTACATTTCGAACATAGATATAGTAGTAGGATGAAAAGGAGGTTTCTGGCCCAGAGACTATGTCCCCATGTGCCGGAGACTCCCAAATTTATCTAAACATGTACGATTTCCCTATCCCAGAGACTCCATCCATCCCTCTCCCAACAACTATACTTCTTTTTCCACCCCAAGAGGTTTCTGGCCCAGTACCTCCTACTTTTTCAGACTATCATCAGGTTCGCGGCTAAGCTGATTTTATTTCTAAAGTTTAGATAAAACTTTTGTAAGATTATTTTATTTTATTTTGTTTGTTAGATTATTTCATACCTCATCACCAATTATCAATATTTCAACAGTAGATATCAAGTATATTTTATCATCATGATAATAAAGACTAAACTTTATTCTACCGCACACACAACAACGAGACTCAAATAAATCTTTCATTTGTAGTTTATTAAGAGGATATTTTTTATCAATGAAATATACTTTGGATCGATCAAGATCGATGGTAAGTTTAGTATATTTTTGTTGACTGATCCGATCATGAAAGTTATTAAATCCTTTTGACAATTCCCTGCTTAATATTTCAAGATAACTGAAATACTCGCTGTTATCAGATCTGACAAGTGAAAGTTTTAGCCTTCCCTGAGAGAATCCGTTTCCGCTGAAACATATTCCTGACGTTTCATTGTTAATTTCAACTGTCAACTGTTTACCGTCTATCATTACATATTTTATCTTGCTATTGTTGCTATGTGTCACTGTCATATTTTCAAACACTATTTCTAAAGTTTAGATAAAATTTCATACCCTAGTCATCAAATATAATGTCAAGTACAGACTTATCGTTAGATTTATCGTCAGATGAAAAGATAATATCAAGTATAGATGTATCGTTAACGACTCGTTCGTCGCGGCAGTACCCAAGTGCAAACGTATCTATTCCATTTTCGCAATAACGTTTATCATCAAAATTACTTAATCTGCGTTTTATGATAACATCTGTTTCAAGTTTATGATGATCGGTTCGAATAGACATTGCTCTCATAAACTAACGCCACCGTCAAGCGCGTACTTGTAACCATCAAATCCAATAAATTTTTTAACAAAATCGCGTGGTAAACCTTTTGCTTTATTGTTATTTTATTATTGTCCAACAGCACGGCATACATTTTACTTTGCAATCCGATAAAATATTTGATGATAAGAGAGTTTGTTTAATCCTTGAACTTACCATTAACCTTTTTATTTGTTTCGTCATAAAATTTACTATCGCGAGGATAATCGGAAAGATCAAACAAATTCCGGTTATCATAAATATCTTGATATACGTCATTGTCAGCGCAATCAACTCCATTTATTTCATAAACTAACGAATCAGTATCAGGGAACAATAATCTACTTGACGGCCACTGCCTTTTAACAAAATTGTAATGAAAATCGTACATGAGCCATTTCGATAAATCTACCACAGAAACTCCAACATATATTGGTTTATTGAGTTTCAAATTTGTTTTTCGTCGCTGTATTGCTACAAGGTTCTCATTAAAAATTTTCATACTAACAAAACTGTCGTCTGATACAAGTTTATTTCTTCGGTCGATATCATTAACTAGCTCAATGTTTACTCGTTTTCTAATATTTTCCATCGTTTTTCCAAAGTCGGAGTTGTTCATGAGCTTAAAGAAGTTTGTTTCAAAATCACTTTTAGCTACAGCTCTTCTAGAAGTGTCTGAGCTGATATAACCTCTCATCCACGGCGCCTGATTAAATTTTAGCACGCGATGAACTTTTCTCAACACAAGGCCAGCATCTACCGCCTGTTTTAAAACCTTATAATGCAAAACATAATTTCGCTTATTAAGTAAATTTGGAACGAGTTTTCTCACCATCGAATTTTGTCTAGGTGATGCTATTGCTTGTTGTTCTTGAGATAGTAAACTATAATCTATTATCATTGATTCAGCACAAGAAGTATAATCGTTGTGTAAATCATGTAGCGTAGTAGGATAATCGAGATCAACTTCAACAAAATATGAAACATTGTCTGGGTTTTTTTTCTTCTGATTCCACCAGAAACTGATCAGGTGTAATCCAACGAAATCCACCGAACGGCAGTGGTTCTGACAGTCCCCATCTATTACAAATTATTTGCGTCCCCGTAAAAGATGAACTTTGATGGTTTGTTAGGATCATAATCTTTCATGCACTTATTGTTTGCTTGGGAATATTTTTTTGTTATAAAGCTAATACCGCCTCGGATACCTTTTTCAATAAAATTAAACATGTCAACATCTGTTAGCAGTTCTAACTCGATTTTACTAAACTTTAACAAAGCATCCCAAGATAACCCAGGAGCAGGGTAATACCAACAGGGATCTAATCCGTAATTGTTATAGCTTAATCGACGAAAACTTTCAAATACATCCGCCAGCAATAATACATCCGTTTTCAGATATAAATCATGATAATCGCCGAACGTTTTGCAATCGAATTCCTTCCAAATATCTTGTGCGTACTTATACTCCTCATCGGATATATTTTATTGTTTAGTTGCGAATAAAATTTACCTTTGTCAGGTAAAGAAGTTTCATCAAATTTACTCCAATCGTCGAGATACTCATACGGAAGCACTCATTTTTTTGTCAACAAGTTTGATTTATCCTTAAACAATCTTGTAGGTTATAAAATTTATTACAACCTTTTACGAGCTCATCTAATGATGCTGCATAAACTGTAAGCTGTCGATGAAGCTCAACTTACCTAAAATAACTGACATATACTTTTCAAAATTATTTGGGATACACTTAATAACGTTATCGAGTTTTAAAAGAGATTTTATTTCAGGATCACCAAAAGCTTCTACGATAATATGACTGTCATATCCTCGGAAATCGTAAAGAACAACTGGGATAAAATCTGGAGCATGATATTTTAGATTACACTTATCATGAGCAGCTCCACGATATTGTCCTGTTAAATTACAATGATCACGTACTTTTTTATTACCAGGTTCTATGTCAAAGGATTTTTCACAGATAGGACAAAATTCCGCGATTTCGTGATCAGATTCCTGCTGTACTGTCAACTTTATCGTTGGAGTTGTTTTTCTTAAACGACTAAATATATCATCAACTTCATTAATCAACTGCTTGAGAAGCCAAATAACTGGATCCTTTCCGCGATATAATTTAACTGGCTTTGATAAACTAGGATCAACTCAACAAACTATTTTATACGCTACTCCGCATGGAATATGGTTTTGAATTTTTCTTGTACTCGATTGGTTAGGGTTATTTTCAACGCCAAGTACAGGTTGTAGTAAACACTCGAAGTCTGAGTAAACAACGAAAGGAATCTTTAGCTTATGATTATGATCAACGAACTTTAGAATTTTTTCCTTCGGCATTGTTATTCGTTGTACTTCAGAACAATACTGCAGATGCTTTTGCAGTTTTGCATTGTCAGAGCAACCCTGTAAACAACGATAACAAAAATACTTCTTATCTGTTTGTTTGTTATACTGTTCACCAACAAGTCCGTTAAAGTTTTTGATCCAAACGTAATGGTTTTTATAAAATAACAGGTTTATTGTCGATTGCGAAGCTTTTTCTGAAATATATCTTGGATAGACGTTTTCATGATCGTCAAGACCAAATACATTAACTGAAATATTATTTTGTCTTTCAAACATTGGTATTTGATTTTCAGCAATTGGAAAGTCAATACCAGTAAAATTTAATTTTGTAACGTGACTAAAATATTTGTCAACGCGATCAGCGTGTTTTCCTACCGGAAAAATCGCAGAGAGAATAACCCACTGGAAGCATTTGTTATCAAAGTTTTTTACATTTATACAGCATTTTTTGTTTTTTATTTTTTGTGGCAGGTCAATATACCCAGCGCTATTAACGCCGCTTCCGCGTAATACGTTATATTTCATTGTGTGAAATAAAAGTTCAGTAATCATCTCAAACTTCCAACCAGAACCTGATTCGGTGAATTCTTCTATCTTTTTCCAAATTTTCTGGTGTATTTCGTCAGCTAGCAATGAAAGATTAGTTCCAAGCAAAACACCCTGGATTTTGCGTTAATAAAAGGATCTGCCATTTCCTCGCCAGTCGACTCTTCTGTCACATGTAATTTAGAAAATATAACGTGATACTGCACTAGGATTTTCAAGCCCTTATGTTTTTCAAGTTCACGTTTTATAGTTGGTTCTAGCAAATGAAAAAGATTTATAGAGGTGAAATTTGCAAGAATGATTTGTTTATCAAATCGATAGCTGTTATCAAATCCAGCAAAAGCGGTAGCAATTTTTATTGGTTCTCCGATAAGGCTCCTTTTAGCGATATCACGTAACTTCGGCATTGTTATATACTATACTTTCAAATCTCTAATTGAACGTTCAACTTATAGCACACCGCACTATATACATATCGAATAACATACAATTAAACAAATGGATTTCTTACAAGAATAATGACACAGAATTTAATCATGACGTATTATTATGTCCACCCCAAGTACAACAAGTACTCGGGAAATATGTTGGGGTCGGTGATACACGTCAAATATGGAAAACCGTTTGGTAAAGCAACACCAGCTCGTTATAAGAACAGAGTAAAAGGCGATAAAGCTGAGCAAGTTGAAATCTTTAGGAAAGATTTTATTTATACATTATTTTGTGATGATATCCCAGAAGGACAACGTGTATATCATAATAATGGCGCGGTTATCGATGATAATATTGAAAATTTATCTTTGCAAGACGAGTTTCAACCACATCCCGTGTTTGATCATTACGAGGCGAATGACAAAGGAATCATTCGAGGAAGAAAAACTAAAAAGGTACTTGAAAATATGAACAATACGGGGTATTTGAAGATAACGGTATGTGGTAGTAAAACGGATAGGTTTGTTTGTTATTATAACCATAGATTTGTTTACGAAACGTTTAACGGACCTATTCCAGATGGTTTAGTAATAGACCACATCAACAACATTAAAACAGATAATCGTCTAGAAAACTTGGATCTCGTCGCGTCAAAAGAAAATAGCAAACGAGGACGAGGTGGTGGTATTAATTTTAGATGCCCGGCTAAACCTGTTGTTTCATTTAATCTTGAAACAGATGAGGAACTCACATTTTATTCGATAACTGCTGCGGCGAGATACTTTAATGTTGATTCCAGGGTAGTAAAATTTGTTGTAGATGGAATAACAAGATCAACTTTTTCAAGCGAACACAATGCTAGGATTATCTTCCAATATGATGATAACTAAGCTTATCGTAATATTTTAGTAATATCATCTCGGCTAATGCAAGTATTACACCACAACATGATAGCTTCTCTATCGTACACTACACTAATTTTTTTATCGTTATATAACTGTTTTTTTTTTTTTTTCAGTTTCGGTCAATAAAATTTTATCGCTTCCACCGCGAAACAAAAATAGGTTATCCGAGATTTTTTTTCGCCCGCTAACACTTTTTTTACAGCTTCTTTGAGGGTATTGAAGTTATAAACCTAACATGCTCGATATATCTTGTCCATTTTTATATTATTTAAAGCTACACAAAATTATATATGAGCCTCTTAGAAAGATTAAGGTATATCTGTGCACCAACAGATATAACAAAATAAGCTAATATTATTAAAGATGACGCAAACTTTAGCCAAGCTGATGCCAACGTCAGCGAAGCTGATGTCGACGATGACGTTATTGAAGACGACGTTACCGCGACGACGTCGTGGGACAAAAATAAAATTATGGAAGACCGACATAATAACGTAAAATATCATATCAAAAAACAATTTTGAAATTTAATTTTACGGTAGATGAAAATCAGTCGTTTTGGCGGCTGATAAAACCATTTTTAAACATTAGAATTCCAGACCGACAGAAAAACATAAAATTCGATTTTATATTTGTCAAGATATTTAATATAATGACTATCTCTGATGATCGCCGACAATATCTAATATCATTATGTAAGCCTGTAAAATGCAAATCAGTATTACGAAAGTACGAGGAAATTTACAAAAACATTGTTTCCCAGCATTAACCTCTTGCTTGGTATCCAACTATTAAATTTATCGCTGTAACCACGCCACTTAACGAGGGTTTTATCGCCACGCTTTTTGGTTACCCTTTCGATAACAAAAACATCTTGTTCAGTTTTCTGTAGTTCCTGTTCGTAAAAAACTGCCAGTTATGGGTTCCCCTGCTAGATCCTTTAGCGCGTATGTTACGGATATTGTTTAAAGTACTTTTTCAACTACAGATACTTCTTCACTCCAGTTCTGAATAAATCCTTTTTCAAATACTTTTTTTGTTAATGAAATTCGAACTCGATCGCCGACTTTAAATTTATGTCTGCGGTACATGTTTTCGTTTGCAAGAATCGGATTTTTAATCGCGTCGTTTGGTGACATCTTCCTTCCGCCCCTCGATTTTGTCGAGGCAGAAAGGGATCTATGTTTTGTGTTATTGTATTTATCAACACTGTGGAAGATCATCAATATATCTGTTAGTGTTTTTAGCTGTCAAATGTTTATGTATTAACTCGTTTAGTGTACGATTAAATCTTTCAACGATAACTCTCTTTCCTTCGTTTCCCGTTACATATTTTTTATGTTAATTTGTTCCAAAAACTGCTCAAATTTTTCTTTAAAAAAACTCTGCTCCGATCGGTCCAAATTTTATTCGGTTTTCTTTCTGTACTTGTTATTACTTGTTTTAGTGCATCGGTTATCGATGTTCTGTCTTATCTGAAACGGGTACACTAAACGCATATTTGCTAAGAACATCAATAACGTTAAAGCGATACTTCTTATTATCGTTAAACTGAGCAAGATTTGACACATCAACTAAATCTATCGCTCAGATATCATCAATGGTATCGACAACCATACGCCGCGGAAACTTTTTTTTAGGTGTGTGTAGCTCTAATGCTAGATCGTCGTATAATTCTTTTCCAAGACCTATCTTGTATTTTGTTCCTATTAATCCTTGAACCAACCTTCTATCAAATCTCTCTCGTACATTTGTAGGTTTCATATCTTTAAGTTCGTCAAAGCATTATTTTATCACAGCCAGGCTTATCTTGTTCGTTATCACAATAGCATATGTGATGACACATTGCTATTGCATCAACTTGATTGTAAGGCTCTTGTCCGGGCAGTGGATTATACGGCCCAATATATTTGTGGCCGGGCAATGCCCAAGCCCCCTTTGGTTTCGGTAATTTTCCAATAACTTTATGTATATCCATCCCAAATCCAATTACTTCACGGAGATTGCAGGATTGACAATAAGTAACAATTTTATCTTGTTCGATACAAAGACCTTTATCACAACCACAATTACAGCTTCGACTCATTATTATTTTAATCATCGACTAAAATAATTCTATCCACACAAACCTAATTCCATCGATGAAGTCGTCAACCCTGACATTGTCAGGGGAGACACCTTTGAAGAAATAAATACTTTTTCTACTACCGTAAAGAGTACAAATACCTTGTAGCATCGTACTGTTGTTTCCGTTTTTTCTATTTTTTTCGTCTTTGTTAGGCGTTTTAGTTTTACATTTTAGGCAATACGTTATCGTTTGCGACATGTTATATTCGATTATCACAGGAAATTTATGCTATGTCGTCGCTGTGTTTACTCGGATGCCTATCAAATTGCAAAACAAATTTTAGAAAATCGTGATCTCCGAAGTTTTCTCTCCGAAGTTTTTCACTTCGGGACATATGTTTGATAAACATAATACAGTAATAACCACAAGATCATGTTCTAATTGGCTGTAGTTGATTAGACGAGCAATTTATTTTTTTAAATTTTTTAAAAATATATTTTTTATAAGATCACTCGGAGCATGTCCGAACGAATCAAAATAATTATTATCGTAAACAGCAACCCAATGCGTCCCAGATCCATCATCGAAGTTTTGCATGTTAATGATACACGAACCACCTGCTTGTACGTCATCAAGTTCATCTTTGGAAAATACTCCGCGAAATCCGTTTTTAACTACTTTGTCATCGGATTTTAATTTTTCAAGTAAATCAAAATTACTCAACGGCGCGTGGTCTCTGTTAGAGTCATTCGGCGTCAAATTCCTAGCAGATTCGGAAGCTGACTTCCCGCTAGTCCTGCTAAAAGTGGAGCGATTGGAATAAATCCTCCTTGTACCATTTTTTGTTCTGTTTTCCTTGGCGACTTCGACTTTGTCGTTGTTTTCTTATTTTTCGACCTAAGCTTTGCTGACGTTGTTGACGATCTTACTTTTCTAGCTGGCATTTAGTTTTTATTGTTATATAAAACTATCACGGTGACAAGGTCACTGACGATAGATCTGTTTGATACCGTCTCCGGATACCGCTTTTTTAGTTGCTCCTGATACTGCCCCTGATGCTGATGCTAGTCCCAATGTTCCTAGTACAGGTAAAATCTTTGATATTGCGCTAGCCACTACAGAAAGTGCTGGTCCAAGAAATCCGCCGTGTTTTGACATCGCTGTTACTTGTGCGACAGATAGTTTAAGAACAAACGGTTTTCCTGCGATTGCTTTGCGATCAAGTTTATTGATTTGTTGTTACGTCAACATTACTTTAACCGCTGTTTTATTTGAAGTTGCTGCAGATATCATTAGCGAAACAGAATAGCGTTTAGCAACCGCCGCGGATAATTTTTCAACTTGACCGGGTGTTAGATATATTTCTTTAGTTGTGTATTCGATTTTCATTATATCAATATTGATTATATCAATGTTGTTAGATTAAACTTGTACAGTCATTCTTCCTTTAGTCGCGGCAATTGTCAAGAATCTATCACTGACGACTAGCGCGTATACGTTATACACTTCAGCAGAAGCCATACAAGAGTCCAAGTAACTTCAATATTAGCTGTAGATCCTATAGCTCGTTCGAGTTGTTTTGATACGTCAAAATAAAAGATTGGGTATAGCGACCTAAATTCTTCCACAGATATTTGGCGTCCACTATCAGCGTCCTGATATTTTTGTATTGCTTCTATGAGATACATGTAAACTCGTGTAACGTTTTCAGTTTCATCATCAGCAAAGTTACATTTAATTGCTCGTTCGGGATATTGTTTCGAATTTATTCTAACAAATATTCGCCTGACGTCGGGTTATCAAATACGGAATTGTTCATTTCTTGATCACCGCGACGGGCCTGTCATTGAAATACAACAAACAAGTGTCTCGGTAATTGTTCAATGGGGACGGTTGTAACACACCACGTATAATCAGTTGTGTTTGGGATTGCTGTTTGATAAATTTTATTCTGCTGGAAATATATCTTTTTTGTCCACGCGGTCAACGTCGACTTGAATTCCATCATCTTATTCTTTGATGGGACAACTCGTGGCATCCATAACGCTAATCTTGTAATAACAAACTGTCCTTCAGCTACTCCATCAGCGTGCATTATACAATCGTCTTGTTCCGCTCGATCTAACTTAAGAGTATGTTTTAGTCCTCGAAAAACTTCATTGTGATCGCGGCAAAATCCAAATATTGTGCTTCACAGAATCATCATTGTTATTTGGCGAGATTCTACGGCAAAGCTTTTCGTTTGGCGTATCCTTCATTATGTTGCTGTCGTCGTATTCTTGTGACCGCTAATCTTATTGAATCCCCTATCGCAGCTGCATCATTAGCAGCTGGATTGGCGACTAGATTATTGTTATCTGGAACAGGAGCATCAGCATCAGTACGGAATTCGCTTGAAACAGCTATTCCAAATGAGGTATCTTTAAACCAAATCATGTTAGTGGCAACTGATCTTGAGTAATCATCGCAAAACGAGACGATGTTAAGTATTGTACTTGCTACGGGCAAGTGCTTAGAGATGTCTTCTACGGTTTGATTGGCCAACTGGTATTTAACACTTCTAAATAAACTCCAACCGTTATCGACAAGCGCAATTTCTGCACCAGCTGCAATATTACCGCCAAGTGCTGTTAACACTTGACCACGTACTTCTAACACCGCCTTATGCGGCAGTAAAAACACATCCTCATCTCTTGTGTTAAAAGTTCTAACTCCGGCCTTATTTGGGTCGTTTGAGGTTTCATCGAGATAATCGACGTATTCGAATTATGTTACAGTGTCGTCAGTATCTTGTTCTTCGGCAAGATCTAGATAATTTTTACCTGACATTATTTTTATTTTATAATACCCACACAAAATTGCAACGACTAAAAGCAGCAGGAGTCATTGGCTTTGTTTTCGTTACAAGTTTACGTACTATTTCTTCATCACGCGGTGATAATAACTTTTTTTGGTGGCTATCATAGCTCGTTCTGTTTCTTTTGTTGGTGCAGTATTTGATATTACTTGTTTTATTTCCGATGTAGAAACCGGTGTAGCGCCTTTAATTTTATCGGCGATTTTTTGTCCGACTACAGTGCCGGCCGCAGTCACAAAAGATTTACCTGCATCAAGTGCAATTGGTGTTACTTTACGCGCTATTCTTGGTATATTCTCAGCAATTGTCGTAAATATATTTCCAAAAATTCCACCTATGATTTTTCTTCTGTAAAGTTTTCTTCGTCTCATCTTGTTATAAAAAAAGGCTTACAAAATTAATGTTGTTGATAGCTACGCTATTGCGCGTATGTATAAGTAATACGTGACAACTTCATTGTTAAGATCCATTTGTCGTCCATATTAATCTGTTAGTTGCATTGTTATACTTGTTATTTGATTTTCAAGATTAAACGGATAGTATATTAATTGTCTAGGAGTAATTTGCATCAGTATCCTGGAGGAACATCTGATGAAAAACTATAAATAGTTTGACCTTGGCTCCCTAACGTCGAATAAGATCCTAGTGCAATAGAGCAATTTATTAAAATTGTATTTATCTCTGTTATGTTAACGGGTAATTCCCCACCATACGATAAACATTGTTCTGTAACACTACCGTATTGTCGATGATTAAATCCTATCAAAGATGCAATACTAGTGGCTGGTGAAAAATCGATTATCAAATTATTTTTAACGTGATTCTAGCTCGAAGTGTATTATAGTTTGGAGTTAACTCAAAATTGTCCGCAGCGGCGTTGCTGTTTTTTGTTATTAGTTCTTTTATCGTTTTATTAAGATCAGTTACGTTATACGCGCCTTGTTGTATTTTGACAGATACCCACTCGCCAGGATTAAATGTAAAGTCGTCGTTGACGTTTGTTTTTACATTTGCCATAGAATGCCATATCGTAGCAGAAATTAATCCAATTTCGTATTGTTTATTTGGATCTAGTTCTATTGGTTGATTGTAATAGACAGAAAGGTTTGCGCTGTCACTCGTTGTTTGCGACGAATTGAGTAATAATGTTGTTGATGTTAATGACATTGTCCTTGATTATATAAGGTTGTTAGATTATTTTACGCGAGAAGATCACTGTGTAAAGTTTGGTACTCAGATGATGTTAGTAATCCACTCGATCGAAAATGATCTAATATATCAACAATTTCGTTGTCAATTTCTGTGCTTTCTTTACCAGCTTCCTTCGATGATATCAACAACATCAGCCGGTCAACCATTTCAGCGGTGGATAAAAAAAAACTTTAACGCCAGATCCGGTTGTTTCTATTTCCTCTGGTAATCTTCTATCTCGTTCGCTTTAACACTTATCAAACAGTCTTTTGAAAGGCCAGGCTTTACTATAACCTCCTGGTTTATTTCGATACTGTGCTGCTGTTCGAAGCATTAATGTAGCAATAATCCCTCCTCTTATAGTATTATATGTTCTTAAGAAATTTTTTGACTCCGTTAAATTTTTTATTTCATTATCAGCATCTAAACCAGTACTTATAATTCCTCTTAATTTTTCTCTTAAATCGTTGTATTTTCTGCTGGCCAATTTCGAATATTGCCAATGTCTTCGATAATATGTTTACCAATAAAATTATTATATTCTTCATCTGATCTTTTATTACGTGCATTTTTTCTATAAAAGTTTATCTGATTTTTGATAGGCATTATTTCTACGGTAGCTTCAGTCATTCTTTTTTGTTTCTCAGCTAATTCCTTAGTTTGCTCTGACAAATCCTCTATTAACCTCTTTAACACGGCTGGATTAACCATCATTCTTGCAATAGCGTGTTGAAGCATAAGAGGGTTGTTCATTAATCTGTCAAATTCAGCTTGTCGTGCAACAGGATCAGCAATATTTCTAACAAGTTCCTCTACAATTTTTCCGTTTCTTCTTTCGATCTTTCTCCTAGTGAACCTAACAACCCTTTTTCTTTCATTTTTTTCTAGTTCTTCCGGAGACAATGTTGATATTTCTGGTTGTTTGCCAAGTACTGCTTCAGTAACCGGCTTAAACAAAATTGATGGTTTCTTCTTCTGCAACGCGTTGTCCACTCCGCGCTTCTTGCACTCTTTTCTTTAGTAATTCAATTTTTTATTGATGTTTATCCATTTGTTATTTTTCATACGCTTGATAAAATTCACCTAGATAAATTCATTAATACAGCAACGAAACATTTTAGTTGGCTCACGCGCTGGTTTATCAAATAAAAAGAAATAATATTTATCTTTCGTTGCTTGATGATATAATTCAATAAATTTTTCTTTTATTGTATCACCTCATTGTTCGTTCGCAATATTTCTTACACAAATATTATCTAGTCCAGGAAACAATATAAAACATCCCGTATTTCGCGGAATAAATCTGTCGACGTTATAAAACCCCTGCGCAAGATACATCTTTTGTTACGCGACAATGAAAAATAAGATCTAATTTTATTCATCTCCTCGTTGTTTAAAGAGATATCGTTAAATACAATTATTTTATGTTCGGATGAATCAAGTTCATCGACGGCAATTAAATCTTTCGGTTGCTTTATTAAAAATATATCATCACCGGCTCCAAGTTCATCGCGAAGTTTATCGTTATATTTGCTTAATAGCTCGTATTTGTCCTGCTGTAGATTAATTGTGTAAATATACACACGATCATAATTAAAGTTGCCGTTGAGCAAAGATTCGTTAAACGGATTTATTTTACCTGATCATGTACGACCAACAATAAGATAATGACAATCTGGAAGTTCGTTGTTGTGTTTATGCTTTATTAATCGTTCGATATCAAAATTTAATATCGGTGACTCCGTCATTGTTGTTATATAATTTTATGTTATATAATTTGCATAATATGAGTTATTACACAAAGTTTGGAACAACGCTCACGGGATCTATTTCCGCTGACTTACCAACAATAACTGATACGTCATCGTTCCTAAACAAAACCGGCGATACAATGACAGGTAATTTATTGATGTCCAATCAACGAGTGCTTGGTTTAGAAGAAGATCATTTACCACCAAAGGTTGATCTTACTCAAGCGGTAAGTTACTCACAACTAAAAACGATCGAAAATAACAAACTATCATTGACAGGAGGAACGTTAAGTGGTAACTTGGATATGTCCGGAAAAAAATTATAAACTTGGAAACCGCGTATCCGCCAGCACACTTAAATCACACAGAAACTGTATGTTATTTGCAGCTAAAGTATGTGGATGGCAACAAGCTTGATAAAACCGGTGGAACGGTTACCGGTAATATTAATATGTCAAGTAAAAAAAATTATTGAGTTGGAAACCACATATCAACCAGCAAATTTGATAATACACAAGCGTTGAGTTATGCTCAGTTAAAATCTGTTGACGATAACAAGCTTAATAAAACCGGCGACACAATGACTGGTAACCTGATAATGAGTCCTAACTCAAAAATATCTGGATTACCGATAAATTCACCACCAGCTGATGATATTGATGCTATTAGTTATGCTCAGTTAAAAGGAGCACTCGCCCCATATTTAAGACAATCTGGTGAACCAATGTCAGGCAACATATGAGAAACAACAAAATAACAACAACATATGTTCCAGTCAACCCTAATGGTCTGATAAATAAAGCGTATGTTGATATTCCAACACTTTTTAAGGCATCTGATAACCGAACTGGGTTTGAGATAAGCGCATCATCATATTATCCTGAAAATTATCCTCATCACGCTTTCTCCGTTGATTATGGACAAGAATGGACGACTAACGGAGAAAACAAAGACTTTTGGATTAAAATCAAATGTCCCGTTGCAGTTGCTCTTTGGCAATTTCATTTGCTTGGTCGATTAAACTCTAGTGTTGGGTGAATTTATGATTGGCGATTGGAAGGATCAAACGATGATATTAGCTGGACAATATTGCATAGTGCAACAAATATATATATATATATATATATATATATATATATATATATATATATATATATATATATATATATATATATATATATATATATATATATATATATATATATATATATATATATCAAAAAATCATTATTTTACAATTCCAACTGAGAATACTGTTAACAAGCACTTGTATTTTCGAGTTAATGTTGTCGCTGCTGAAGATCCGTTTCCAGGATTGACAGCATTTCAAATATACACGTTCGACGATCAGGTATGATCGTAGTTGACGACAAAGTCGTTGCGAATAAATTTAATCTAATATTGTATAATAAATGTCAGAACCACCAATTATAACCGTTGCGAGAGAATTTTATGACAATATTTTTAACCCCAGCAAAGGTTTTCGTAAAGCAGATGCTAGCAATGAATCACAAGCGGTAAATAAAATCCTAACTATGAAAAGTCTTTTTTATTCAAATGTTAAACTCTCCATTGCCAGAAGATATGAGTAATTTTATTCGCGTTATGTATATGCGAGGACCACAACTAATAGAAGCAATAAAAAACTTTGATACAATAAACAGATAATGTCATCTTGATGATTTTCTAGAAGAACAAAAAATGTTGAAATCCTGCAGAAAAAATATTGCTTGAGCTCGACAAAGAAAATATAGATTTAATAATACAATCAAATCTAATAAAAGCACGAGCTTATGGTGGAAGAGCTCAGGAAGAAAAACGAATAAACGACAAACATGATCGTCTCGACAAACTAGCGGAATCTAAAAAATTAAATTTAAAAAGAAACTAAAAGTTAGAAGATAGTTTTTTAAAACGAAACATTTTTAAACATCTCGGTATGTACTACCACGACAAAGAAACCCTAGTTAAAATCGCTGTTTTAACAATGAATACAGCGTTGATTATTAAGGTGTACTCAAACGCAATTCTACCAATGATACGTAATAAACCTGAATTTGATCTATTTATTATTAACAAATCTCTAGGGATAATCAAACATCTTAACGATGAAATTGATAATTTCAGTGATGTTGAGCGAGAAAAGTTTTTTTGAAGAAGTCAAACAAACAAGGTTGGAAGAAAAGATTGATCCTTACTACGATATAAGTGAAGAATATGATGTTCCATTTGCATCAATCCAACGCTCTAGACAACTGTCAATACGAAATTATTACAATGAAATCGAGAAAATACTCACGAAACCATATGAAAATTTAATGTTGAAAGTAGCTTCTGTTATTGGTCTTCTCAAAATTGAACGAGACAGACTCAGAAAATTAATGCTAATACATTTTATAGTCGCATACGCAATTGTCAGACAACATCTTGTCCTCAAAACGTTTTCGCTGAATCAGATAAGCTTGGTACTTGGGTTTATTGATGAAACAGAAAAAGAATATGGTAATTTAGTAAATAAAATAGATTTGTATGAACGTGAAGTAGTAAATACGTTTGATTCCTACAGTTGGACAGAGAAAAATGAGGTATTTGCAGATGAATGATACAATAATACTTCCTCTTATGTTTATGACAAGTATAGAGATTTTATAGCTGATCCTAACAATGATGAGTTTCGTGAGTTTCTTGATTCAATTGTTGGTAATAGAACTTTTAATATTATATAAAAAAAATTGTAAACAAATATTGCATAATGAAAAAACAGATCATCGACTTCAGTCATGTTTCAGAAGAAATTCCAAAACAGGATGTTGATGCACTAATGCAATATTACAAATTTTATCATAAAAACCTTTGGTGTGTAAAACAATATTACAAGTATTATATTAGAATATTTCGAGTAATATCATATGTACCACTGCTAATGACTGGCTCTAGTATAATCTCAAGTGGAGCATCATTAAACCCGTTTTTATTAGTAATATCCGCTGTTGGTGTTTCTCTTGCAACAGCGTGTAATAAAATTGGGCCTCGACTTGAGACCAAAAAAAAAAACATGCCTGCAAAACAGCAAGTATCATTTATAAAAAATTATTTGATCAGATACGATCTTATTTGCGAGGTGTAAAATACGATATGGACGATTTAATACGCGAGTTTCGCATTATTGACAGTGTGTTAACAGATATTCTACCAATGAGAGTTAGCAGGTATGAAAATAATTATCAGAAAAACTATGGTGATGATAGGGTATGAAATTTTATCTAAACTTTAGAAATAAAATCAGCCTTTGCCGCGAACCTGATGGTAGTCTGAAAAAGTAGGAGGTACTGGGCCAGAAACCTCTTGGGGTGGAAAAAGAAGTATAGTTGTTGGGAGAGGGATGGATGGAGTCTCTGGGATAGGGAAATCGTACTTGTTTGGATAAATCTGGAGTCTCTGGCACATGGGGATATAGTCTCTGGGTCAGAAACCTCCTTTTCATCCTACTACTGATATTGCCGTTTCTCCACAAATGTCAGTTTCTTTGAAGAGTTAGCAAGATGTTTTATGCTTTAAGTTAAAATTAATTATTACTTATTGAATGCCTAAGCAGTACCAAAAAGAGACCAGGTCCACTTTTGCAAGAAAGTATCTTGAAGAAAAATAAAAATATAAACCCGTCATAGAAACTGACTTATCTTTTATTTTCTTTCCATCCATACTTTCACGAATGTTTACTAGTATTGCTTGAACATTTAATCCCAGATAAAAACGTGAATACCCTTCTCAACACTTTTCTCCTCAAATCGGATTATCGATAAAATAACTTGGTTCTGAAAAGTACACACATACACATTTTCAGGCAGAAATATACAGCTTATTTTGCGAATAGCGATCTAAACTATACAAGGTCAATATTACATTGGGATTTGAGAATAAGGTCAGAATTATTGTAAAAGTGCCCAGTATTAATTATCTTCCTTCATGACCCTTTTTAAAACAAGGCCAGGTATTACATATCTCCCGTGATGACTTTTCCAAACTGGGCAAGGCATTAAATATCTTTTGTGATGACTTTTTCTAATAGGGCCAGGTATTAATTATCTTCCGTGATGACTTTTCTAATAGGGCCCGCTATTAAATATTTCCTATTATAACTTTTTCTAATAGGGCAGAGATGAAATATCTGCTTCAATCCAACTTGAGACAATGATAGTACACTAGATTAGAGAGATTTTGCCAGACCCTACTCATTGTTTAATTAAACAAATTTGATCTTGATCTGGTATTTGAATGGGTAGGCCTGGTAATCTAGGCCTGGTAATCTCTAATCTGGTATTTGAATGGGTAGACCCGGTTATCTCTAATCAGGTATTTGAATGGGTAGACCTGGAAATCTCCACTCTTGTATTTGAATGGGTAGGCCTGGTAATCTCTAATCTGGTATTTGAATGGATAGGTATGGTAATCTCTAATCTGGTATTTTAATGGGTAGGCCTGGTAGTCTCTAATCTGGTATTTGAATGGGTAGGTCTGGTAATCGCTAATCTGGTATTTGAATGGGTAGACCTGGTCATTTGAATAGGTAGACCTGGCAATTTCTAACCTGGCATTTGAATTGGTAGGCCTGATAATCTCTAATCTGGCGTTTAAATGGGTAGACCTGGTGATCTCTAATCTGGCATTTGAATGGGTAGACCCGGTAATCTCTAATCAGGTATTTAAATGGGTAGACCCGGTAATCTCTAATCAGGTATTTGAATGGGTAGACCAGGTAATCTCTAATCTGGTATTTGAATGGGTAGACCCGGTAATCTCTAATCTGGTATTTGAATGGGTAGACCTGGTAATCTCTAATCAAGCGATAGGTACATTGCATTTCTGATTGCAATTTAAAGTCGAGAAGATGATCTGCTGTCGTTTTCATTCAATCAGATTCATAGATGTGAGTATTTATTATCAATAGCAAAGTAATAGTAAAGCATGCACAAAAATAACGTATACATAATACTTAAGGCACATTTAGTGGTTTTACACAACGGTCGTTCAGGTGAAGATCTTTCTTAATGTAACATGTGCGTCGATTACTGTCTTCCGAAAATGTTTATAAAAAAATAAAAAGCTTATTCTGATTGGCCAATCACCGACGATAAATAATTACCAGCCTCCACCTTCCTTTCCACTTTATGTTTTATCTTTGCTTAGGCGTGTAATCGTTTGTGGAAGCATAAGATCAGTTCATTACACCATATAACAGAAATGTATGCTAAGCAACAGCTATTAGAATAACAATGATTACAACAACAGATGAATTTGCATCTTCGTACAGAACGTATGTCCAAAGATATATTCACGCTAATTACGCGATTCAGCCAATCAGTTCTATAGTATTTCGATTCAGCCAATCAGTTCTATAGTATTTAGATTCAGCCAATCAGTTCTATAGTATTTAGACTGGTATCATGAAGTAACAAATTCCTGACCAATTAATGACCACCGGCGTCATGTAGATTTATCAGCATTCTTTAAAGACCATGATCTGTAACCTCTTTGAGCGCATTATATCATTGGATAAAGACTGCAAAGTGTAAAGAACGGGCATATAAACATTTGTGACTCAACATAAAATAAAATAAGCAAATGTTTATAACCACTGGAATAAACCTTGTAAGGTATCACATCTTCAAGAATCAATCACATATCGTGTAGATAAGATGTACACGATACAAACACGTCCCAAACCTTGTAAGGACTCACATCTCCAGGAATCAATCACATATCGTATTCATACGGTGTATACGATGTAATACACGTCCTAAATCTTGTATGGCCACTCATTTCCAGGTATCAAATGAGATATACATACAGTGTACAATGCAAACTACAAGGTGCTATCAAATAAATCTGTTGTGTACTAAAAATAAAACTTTTTCCCTTATCACCGGAAATTTAACTAGAGTTTTGTTTAGCGTTTCAGTTTATCGTTTGAAAATTTTGTTTGAATTCATCAAATGGTGTGTTTGTTATTTTCAGTTTTAGAGCACTCAGAGTGTCTTTTATTTACTGATGACGGAAAGTTAGGCATCAGCAATTACAAACTAATCCACAGATATACAGTGATCAATCTTGGTGTCAGCAATCTCAGTGGAAAGTAAATGTGAAGAATTGTTGCTACATCAGTTGTACAAAAACAAGAAAAAATTATTTCTTTTAGCTATTCAGTGAGAGCTGTGACGCTAAAGGGTAAGGTTATTGCTGGCAAGTACCCTGAGTTTTAATGTTAAGGCCACTATATCCAAATCAATGCAAATGTTGGGATTTTGAAAGGGCATTTGTTGCTATATGTACTTGTATAGATGCGTGATGTAGATGGGAATCTACCGTACACTCTGTTGTTATTACTTGTATTGTTATCATTTCAATGGGCCCTTCAGTCTCTTTAGTGGAATAAAATTACAAAGGAGTAACTATCAATGCAAGGATAGTTGAAAAATGAAACAGAAAACACTTTAGCTAAGTAATATATATATATAT
>JAECUM010048530.1:0-24091 GCA_016617855.1 Megalonaias nervosa
CGAAAGATAAAGTGCTTGAAAAAAAACCAAAAAAAAAAAAAAAACAAATAAAAAACAATTAAAAAAATTTACATAGAAAAGAAAAGTTTTTCTATGGATTCCAAAATAATTGTCCAAATTCTAACATTTCTTTATCACTGCATCAAATTATTGTGTTTTAATTGAACTGCGTCAAGTTATTGAGTTTTAAATGAACTATATCAAGTTACTGTGTTTTAAATGAACTGGCCTTGAATGAAATATGCTGATTACGTTTCAAATATGCCAGCGTGCAAGGGTATACGATGCTATTGTTTTGCAGATTACTAACACACTATAATTCAACCAAGATAATATGAGGTGCCTTAATAGTAGGACACATTTCAGTACTACCATTGGGGATCATACGGTAGTACAGTAATTGCGCTTCAAGTCTCACGAGAACAGTGAACACACCTGAAAGCACTCGTTTACATGTTTACATTCAGAACAGTTTTCTTTATACTGCTACTAATCAGCATTAGACGAAATGGAAATATCCAAATCACTCCGATGTCTCGATGAAATAAGCATAGATAAAATTCAAGACAAATCATTGATTAAGAACATTGCATTAAGACCTTAGCATTGATTAAGACCATTGTACTGATTAAGACCATAACACTGATTAAGACCATTGCAGTTAACATTAATTACATATAATAGCCGTTCATATGTCTTGTAAGCTATTGGTATTGTGAAGGATGGAAACAATAGTATCAATTTGAGGAACATGTCATTGTAATAGAGTCTGCAAAATGGGGTAGTTTGGGGAAACTAAAGTATCACTGAAATATACGTATTTCTGATATCACTGCAATACGCATATTTCTGATATCACTGCAATACACGTATTTTTGATACCACTGCAATACACATATTTCTTGTATCTCTGCAATAAACGTATTTCTTATATCACTGCAGTCACATATTTTTTATATCACTGCAATCACATATTTCCTTATATCACTGCAATACACGTATTTCTTATATCGCTGCAATACACGTATTTCTTATATCATTACAATAAACTTATTTCTTATATCAAAGCAATACACGTATTTCACATATCACTGCAATACACGTATTTCTTATATCACTGCAAGACACGTATTTCTTACATCAGTGCAATACACGTATTTCTTATATCACTGCAATACACGTATTTCTTATATCATTACAATAAACATATTTCTTATATCAAAGCAATACACATATTTCTTGTATCTCTGCAATATCACTGCAATACACACATTTCTTATACCACTTCACTACACGTATTTCTTATATCACTGCAATACACGTATTTCTTATATCACTGCAATACACGTATTTCTTATATCACTGCAATACACGTATTTCTGATAACACTGCAATGCACGTAGTTCTTATTTCACTGCAATACATTTACTTCTAACATCAATGCAATGCACGTATATCTTACATAACTGCAATGCACGTATGTCTTATATAGCTGCAACACACATATGTCTTACATATATGTATACATTATTTAGAATGAATCTCCCCAAAGATATAATTATGAAGAATTTTTGTTTGGTTTTAAAATACGTGTATTGTATTTGCAAGACGGTGCACTCTCTGGACTATTTATCACTCATACTGACTATCTATCGTTTGCCAGTAGAACGATTTAAGATGCACAGCCTTAAGCCTGTAACAGTTGGAGAGTCTGTTATAAAGAATTGTTGCGTTTAATCCATTTCGATATCCGTACTTTGCTACCTCAAGCACAAGTCATTCGAAATATGTAATGATGTTATTTTCAAAGGTCATTTAAATGTGTTTTAAGTTAAGAAACCGTCTGAAACATTTGAAATGAAAAAATAAGCAAGCAAACACTTACAGTTAGGTGTTGGATGATGATAAATATAGGCATCTGTCATGACCTTGACTCCAGCATTCTGGAAAGATGTACAAAATGAAGATTTTATTCATAATGTTTTATGCTGATGCACATAATGTAAATTAGGATTAAAACTACCTGGATAGACGTCAAGTATTCACGAGAAAAACCTGCTTTCAATGAGGAAATCGAAGAAGAAAACTGATGGGACCAATAACATTATTTTCTCAGAGATGTGGGACATAAATATTACCATTCTTACAAATATGTGTGAGGAATATATATATATATATATATATATATATATATATATATATATATATATATATATATATATATATATATATATATATATATATATAATCATTTCAAATAGACGAAATAAAAGTTAAGTATGCTTTCACTTCTTGTAGAAAGTTCTTTTGTTCTCGGTCACTGTACTCGAGTTTATGAATAGAATGGTTTACAAAATTTACCTCAAATATCTGTTGAGTATCGGATCCTCCGTAATATGTGGGGTATGGCCACCAGACCATTCTCTTCTTTCTTCCTAGGGCCATCATGCCACAACAGAAGGGATTGTGGGGTTGGGCGATAGAGTCATATGACTTCAGCTCGTCAATTACCTACAGATGTTGGACATATAAATACTATTATTTGAATTCATTCATATAATACTTGCATTTGTCTGACTGGAATTAGTAAACGCAAAATTGATTGACATACTAATGATCAAAGCAAGTTAGGATTTGCAGAAAGTGCACATTTTTACTTCATGTCACAGTGAGGGATCATTTTTTCCTATTAAATACTGCATAAATGCAATTAAAGAATTTTTAACGCAATTGTTTTTTTAAAATCATAAGTTGAAAATCCTAATATGCCGTTTTTGCATCCATTAAATTTGCCATGGATTTCTATGGAGAGCCAACGTGGTCCTCTTACCGATTTGATTGTTACGAAAGTCAATGTGATCCCGTTGACTACAGTTCACATTCGTAGACATTTCAGTTCTCAAGAAACTAATTACAATAAGGCATCAAAACTAAGTGGTTTCTTACTTTTATCACCATCAATAATTCAATCAAATAGTTCCTGTGTTATTTGGTACACACACACACACACACACACACACACACACACACACACAAACGCACGCGCGCGTGAACGAGCACTGCAATGATTACATGGTATCTCCTGTTATGGTAATCTGGCTATAATGTACAACATGCTATTTGATTAGTTCCACAATAGGTTTGGGATTAAAATATTTATCTAACACGATCTACCACTGAGTTAGTTATTTCGTATCGATGAGAAAACACCCGTAGCATTTATGCATGTAAACTTTAAGACATTGCAGGAAAGTTAATATCTCACGCTATCGCATGTACACACACGCATGCATTCGGGCGCTCTCTTGTGTGTGTGTCTTCATGTGCAAGATTGCTGTTTTCTTAACATGTGCCAAATGTTAAATGGTTAAACAAACTTGTTTGGCTGTAACGTCATTTCCGGACTTCAAGAGGAGGACACTCTGGTCGACAGCCAGCAGATAAATCTCAGACTGAGCATCGGCTTTTACTACCACGTGTACATTGTCACCAGGCTGGGCTCTGGTTGTATCAAAATCTATGTCGACCTGAAAATACACACAAGTCCTGAAATAAGTATCTAGGAATATTTCTTACTTTATCGGCAGCCAGACTGTTAATTTTGATCTATAAATTCGATTATAGTTTCGAACTATCTCATTCTTGATTCAATCTCGCAAGCTCATACTACCTCATTTTCGAATAACGCAGATCATCGTTCTGGGCATGCCGAGAGTGGAACCATATACGAGCATGTTAATATACTTTTAAACAATAATGTATCTAAAGAAATGCGCATTAAATAAATCGCGAGTCTTTCAAGCTATATTATTAATACAGTTATCTAGACTGCTCTGTTGTTTGGATATTTGAACTTGAACTGCGAAACGTTTTGGAAAAGGATATTCAATGCCACAATTGTAGCTTGGATTTTAATGTGCACCTCCTAATTAGAGATGTGGTTTAAGCATGAAATGTTCAGGATCCTTTGATGACATCTCATCTCTTAGGCATGAATTCTTCTTTCTAGTTCTGCTGTCAGGGTCCATATCTCACATGCGTACAAGAATTTGAACATGAAGAGGGAGCGAATAAGCTTGATCTTCGACCAAACGGTGATGTTGCTTGTCCTTTCAAATGGTCTTCAGCCTAGCTAGTGCAGCTGATATCAGCGCAATCTTGGAAAAAACACAGGTTTTGAACCTTCATCAGAGACGATAGTACCTAGGTACTTGAAGCTTGTCGCTATGCTCAGCTTCTCTCCATTCACTCTTATTTCCTTTTGAATGCCACTTGGGTTGTTTGTCATTAGCTTAGTCTTTTCAGTGCTGATCTCCTTCTCATATCTTCGAGACGCTTGGTTGAGATGGTTCATTAAGGTTTCCAGTATTCATCTCCTGCTAAGCCACCGATAACATGAGCAAAGCGCAAGTTGGTGATTGTTCTGCTTCCAACACTGATACTACCCTCTTGTTCTTCCAAGGCATCGGCGATAATCCTTACTAGGCATATATTCAAGAGAGTGGGTGAGAAAAGGCACACTTGTCTGACTCCGATATATATATATATATATGTGTGTGTGTGTGTGTGTGTGTGTGTGTGTGTGTGTGTGTGTGTGTGTGTTGTTTGTTCTTTATATTGAGGGGTTCGTTAACGTAGTTTATATTGTATAAAAATGTTGTACAAATATGCATAACATTCCAGTATTTAATAAATAGATTCCAATAATATACCAAACAGTTAGATAATAAAGATATCCTGAAGCTGTTAATAAGAGGGTTTTCATCAGGATTCGCACACTGTTCGACATATATATTTATCATTGAAGGAAAAGGCTGATACTGTGAAAAGAAAATAATCTTAACCTGGTTTTGGAATGCTCCATCCACATCAAAGCTGATGCTGTCAGCGACAACTTCACCATCTGTTCTGACGTAATACACAACTATGCGTGCATTGGGCGCCATCTTGTCGGTAATATGGATACTAAAGCTGAGAGTGTTAGTGTGGCTTCCGACCAGACCCCCTGTGGCCACAATTGAACCCCTAGACATAACCTGAATCGGAAAATGTGCTGTGATTGTACATCAAATATTATCTAAGGTAACAAAAATACAAGTGTACACCAACTGAAACAAACAAGGCATCTTAAATATTGGGCATTTTAACTTAAAATAGACATGTAAGTCTATCTTGATAAGCCCCTGCTATATCTATGGAGGAGACAAAGAACTGTTACTCATGTTTGTCGCGTCATACACTCCGTTTGTCGCGAATTTCGTTCCCTCGTAATAATGTTTTAAGGACTTAATGGATTGAAGCCAAATTTGATGAAAGTTTTTCCATTATGTTGCGACTTGGCACTTATTAAAAATTCAAACAATCCCGTTTCTAACCATTTGAAATAATTTTAAATAAATTTCTCCACGCATGTACGATATTTATTTTACTGACTTGGTTTTGTTTTTGAATTTTATTTTTCTGATTTAAATTATGTCTCTTGGGTAGAATGTTGGAACTGAAGTAAATTTATATGATCTCCTACAGTTAATGTTATAATCAGATGCTTTATCAAGGCCATATTGATATTACAACAGTGGCGTAGGCTTGATACATATATTGCATATATATGTGGTAAATCTTTCATGTGTATATATGGTGTTGTGGATTAAGAAGCAATAATTATAAATGCCTTCAACAAACCAGTTGATAACAATAAATAAATAGATTAGAAGAAATTGCTATCAGAATCATACCTGGTATACAGCGGATGCAATAGGCTCGGTAGATTTTATCTCAAAGTTGGCAGGATGATTCGGCTGAAAGGAAAATAACAATCTGCTTAGGTTCTAGCATTTGCCCCGAAAAAAAACAAAGAAAACCACATAAAGTAATCAGATATTTTATGAAAAATGTTGTGTCGATAATAATAAAAATAATGTTAGATTCAAGCATTGCCATTAGTGTTTAAACCTTTGCTTTATAAAAAAAAAAGAGCTCAAACTTCTGTGTGATAAGTGATACACTGTAACCATAGCAGAACAAAATATGTGCACTAATCATGTCATGAAAATTGGAAAACATCATATACACATGAAACGTATCCAAAAAGTATTGAGACGATTTCTAAGAAAATATAGGGGGCGTGTAACTCAGGTATTAACAACGACATAACTAACATACAGTAAGATAAAACGTTTCAATATTCGAATCTTACTAGGTTTCACGAAAGGTCTCATACTACTATGTCTTACGAAAGACTTGAACTTATTATCTCTCACGAAAGGCCTCCTATTACTATGTCTCACGAAAGGCTTCATCTTACTATATGTCTTGTAGGGCCTAATAATAATGTCTCATGAAAGGCCTCAACTAACTACGTGTCACGAAAGACCATATCTTGCAAAGTTTCACGAAAGGCTTCCTCTTACTTTATGGCAATAAAGGCCTCGGTGTAATGTCTTACAAAAGGCCTCAACTTACCGTGTTTCATGAAATGTCTCATCTGACTATTTTCAAGGAAGTACTCATCTTACTATGTCTCACAAAATGCCTCATCTTGTTATGTGTCACGAGAGACCTCATCTTACTGTGTCTTACAAGAGGCCTCCTCTTGTTATGTGTCACGAGAGACCTCATCTTACTGTGTCTCACAAAAGGCCTCCTCTTGTTATTGTCACGAGAGATCTCATCTTACTTTGTTTCATAAAAGGCCTCCTCTTGTTATTGTCACGAGAGACCTCATCTTACTGAGTCTCACAAAAGGCCTCATCTTGTTATGTGTCACGAGAGACCTCATCTTACTATATCTCACGAAAGGACTCATTTTAATATGTGTCACGAAAGGCCCCATGTTACTATGTTTAAAAAAGGCCTCATTTACTATGTTTTACTAAAGGCCTCATTGCTATGTCTAAAAAAAGTTTCATCTTACTATGTTTCTCGAAAGGTTTTAATCTATGCTGAGTAAATTATGTTGACTCAAATTATTATAGCATAATTTTACATTATGTCCCCGGAACTTAAGTCTAAAGGCTTCCTCTTTATTTCAAACGTTATAATATTATATGAAAGAAAAACATCAGAGAAAAAGGAGTTTTCTCGTAATTTTAGCTAGCTTCCTTACATGAGAAATACCTATAGGGCTTTGTATCATTCAAATTTTAATAACATTAATTAATCCAAATATATTTCACACTAGAAAATAAGCTATAACGGGAAAAGAAAAACATATTCAAAGTATGCAACAACGATTAGGATCATCAATCATCAATCATCACCTTGTGTTTAATAACATGATTGTTTTATTTTCACTTCATGGTTTGTCAGATATGTTACCTGCAAATCTGTTGAATGCAGGAAAAGCTGAATGTAATTGCCACTAGGGGAGTAGGTCTTGTCCAAGCTGAGGAAGGCCGTCACACCGTCGTAGTTGGCCTATCAAGACAAAGTTATAGAATTTCAAATCACTGTTTTGCTTTTAGCTACACATCTATTTAACACTATATATTTCATATGGCTCTCAAAACTAATTCTTAATCCTCATTAAAGTATTTCACACTAAACTTGAGCAAGTCAACGTCAGCCATGGATTATACAGTATATATGAAACGTCAGCCATGGATTATACAGTATCAATATAAGGTCAGTCATGGATTATATGGTATATATGCAGGATACTTACCACGTCAGCCATGGATTATTCAATAAACAAATGCGGTCAGCCATGGATTATATAGTATATATATGTAACTTCATTCATCGATTATACAGTATACTTACAACGTCAGTCATGGATTATAAAATATACATACAATGTCAGCCATGGATTATAAAATATACTTACAACGTCAGCCATGGATTATAAAATATACATACAACGTCAGCCATGGATTATATAGGATATATTGATTATACAGTATACTTACAACGTCAGCCATGGTTTTATACAATATCCGTATGTCGTCATTCACTGATTATACAGTATACATGCAGTACAAAAGAATTTCTAGTTTCATCGACAATATGAGCTCTGTCAAAAACATTTCATTTTCAGGGTAAAAACCAAATATTTCTGGAGAGAGAGAGAGAGAGAGAGAGAGAGAGAGAGAGAGAGAGAGAGAGAGAGAATGCATTCCTATCTATACTCACATCAAGATTGATATGTGTCGCGTTGTCCGGGATGTCCACTTGTATAGCCACAATGCCATTGTCAGGCAGTGTATAATTTCTGGAAGGAAGGTTGTAGGATTGTTGTGGCGGGGAATAGAATGGGTAGGGTGTTGGAGTGACTCCTGGCAGATCGTAGGTTACCCTTGTATTGACGGAGACTTGGTGTTTAGCTCCAGCCAAGGGGCGATCATCCTGTTCTACCACTCGCAACTGTATGGACGAATATGGATCAATTATCCAAGTTTCAGTTTTTCACAAAATTTCTTCTAATTTCTTGTGAAATTGGAAAGTAATATTATATTGTCCATGATGCGTCTGACTAGAATATAATTTTTTTCAGAGGTAGAGAGAGAGAAGTATGAAAGGAAAATATAGCATGCAGTTTTTAAAGTTGAACATGGAAAATACATGTCTATACGTACTCGGTATGTAGTTTCGAATCTGAACATGGAAAGTACATGTAGTTTTGAATTTGAACATGAAAAATACATGTATATACGTACTCAGTATGTAGTTTTGAATTTGAACATGGAAAAAATATACGTATTTTGTAAGCAGTTCTGAATTTGAACATGGAAATATACTTAGTATGTATTTTTGAAATTGACCACCTAAAAATCTTTTCTTTTCTTTCAGAAGGAAAACTGGCTGAGTAAATCCTGAAATTACTGAGCAGAAATAAAAAAAAATCATTCAAAACTGAATTGCAGCTAGTATGAGTGTATTTGATTATTTATGTTTAGTGATACTGAGGCCATAACTGACTTAAAATCAATCAAGTGGCAATTTTTCAACATAGCCAAATCTGCCTTAAAGGTCGCCTGTATCAAGCATTCGTCTGTCTTAAGCAGGCGCCTGTATTAGGACGCTAATCTTTTCATTTCTCAGGTGTGGATGGTTCAGGCATGTTTAAATACTTATTAAACATTAATTATGTCGATTTATGTACAAACGAAAATTCACTTCACTAAAAAGTATGATTCAGAAAGAAAAACAAAGCAAACACACAATCAAGACTTGTAACGGTAGAGAGTTTACAAGTACACTCATAATTTCGACCCTTTTATCAGGAAAGTGTTCTACCTCAAACAGTACTTTTTCTTAACATCCTTTGGTAAACAACAAAAACAGTTTGCCAAGCAATACTACCTGTAATTATAAAACGAAAAATCGTAGAAATGTCTCCTGGAAGTTAGCATAACATGTTCCAAAATTTCTTGCTGCAAGTAGATATATAAATAAGTGCAAAACGTCTCCCAACTCGCGAATTTTCATTTTAATGAAGTACACATGATCAATACAGATTTGTTTTAAAAAATAACCCAGCTAAAATCCGAGGAAGCATTATATATATATATATATATATATATATATATATATATATATATATATATATATATATATATATATATATATATATATATATATATATATATATATATAACTTACGTAAGCAGTGTAGGGGAGATTTGGCTTGAATGTCTTTGGGTTGGATTGCAAAAATTCCATCTTGACAGCCTTCTCGTAAAACTGGACTGTGCTGGATCCACTCCTGGTGATTTTATTTAGGCTTTCAGTAACATTTGCTTCCACTACTAAGGATCGACCACTCATGTATTGAGAAATAGTCTTGATGTGATCCAGTGGGATGATCAGAGTTGCTTCCCCTGTGATCTTAAAACATAAAAAAAGCAACACGTAAATTACACAAATGCCTCCTTTAAAGACCGAAAGAACGGTATAGCTAAATTCTTGCCTAGCAGCCCAGGTGCCCCATGTTCAGATCTGTCGTACAGAAGAATGATGCCTTCATTGTCCACGTACTGTAAAGCATTGTACATTTTGTCTTTGTCATTAAAGTAATCGAAAATCAGATCGAAAGAAATATTTATTCAGACTGACTCATTTACTAATGCAATACCTAAGCCTAGAAATAGTAAAAGTTAGAACAGCATGAATAAAATTGGCACACTTTTTCCCAGTAAACATGATGTCTTTGTTAGAGTTATCAAAAGTGTACTTTAATGTTACTCACTTCTGCTGTAAGATGCACCATAGGTTCATCACCTTGATAATTCCATGGTCTATACCAATAGTTTAGTTTGGCTAGAACCGAGACGGTTCCTTTGACGGGCTTCCCATATGTATACCTGAAATAATGATGACATTGATTCTATTATTTGTCATGTTTTTCATGTTTGTTTGTTGTTTCTTTTCTGATGCTGAGAGGCTTAAAATTGATCCCTTACAAATGGTATAGATCTGCAGCATAACAATAAAAGTTAAAATAATTTTGAGGTTGTAGACAGTAACTGTAATTCCATCAAGACAACGTACGATTTTTTTTTCATACCATTTTATAAGCTACCTCAAGTCTATATAGAGAGAAAGAATTTGTATTTCCTACTATCAACAGTTCACTCACAGGTGTACAGACTCTGAAGTCCTACTATCAACAGTTCACTCACAGGTGTACAGACTCTGAAGTCCTACTATCAACAGTTCATTCACAGGTGTACAGACTCTGAAGTCCTACTATCAACAGTTCATTCACAGGTGTACAGACTCTGAAGTCCTACTATCAACAGTTCACTCACAGGTGTACAGACTCTGAAGTCCTACTATCAACAGTTTATTCACAGATACTCAGACTTTGAAATCCGCCGGTTGTAAGAATCCATTTTTCCACATTCATGTGATAACAAACAAAAGAATTCATTTTCGTCTTTTTTCTCTGACTGAAAAATATATAAGTCCTTGGAGTAATATTACTTACGTGGCTTTTACTTTAGCAGTGATGGAATTATCTGATGAGAGGGCAAATGGCGGAAGCTCAACTGTCACCTCAAATTTTGGCAGTACTGTAATTTATTACAAAAAATTAATAACTTATTGAAAAAGAGAGAAATAATACTTACAAATTAAAATCGAGGAAACTCGAATTTAAATATAATGTTCTGAATTGAAACATTTAGATCTACAAATGATTCCTATAGCAAAATTTTAAAGATTAGTGTGCAAATTATTGGCCTTAAAAATGATGAAAGAGAAATCATAAAGGAATACATATACGTATTTTAAATTTAGTCAGGTAAAAGGAATTATGGAACAATTCAGATAAAATGGAAACGTGACCGTTTCTGTCAAATTAGGTGGCAGGGGACAGTTTCATAAATTGGCCCTTGGCAAATTTCTTAACTTAAGGGTATGGTGTGACTTTTGGAGCTATCTTTGTGTAATAATTAAAGATATGGACATATTTGTGAATTTGGTCTTTCCGGTTGGCGTTGTTCTTGAAACTGATGTAAGGCATGTACACCTCATGTACTCACTGCACACGATGTAGCCAGTGAAAATACCAATAGTTGGCTAGGACGCAGGGCTAGCCACTTAATAGCAGTAGACACGCTGGTTCAAGGCAAGTAAAATATCTCAAAAACTGCCTGGATGACAATTACTTTGAACTGTATAAAGATGTTAAGTACACAATGTTTTTCAAAATTATCGCGCAGGGGAAGGGCACGGTGAGCATCTCGTGTTCTCAAAAATGGCCTTCGGACATGAAAAATACATGCATAAATTTGGAGTGTGGTGTATCAGCGTTTTGCTCTATGAATTTCCACTGACTTGTCAGGTCAGTGAATCAAATTCTTATGTTTTGCTTTATTATACCTATCCAAAGATTTTGAGCTTTTTGACCTCAATCATGTTTTTTTTATATGAAGTTTTATTTTAGGCAGGTGTATGCAACATTAAATTTGTGCATACAACCTGTCCCTTACACTCTTGGGAATTATTTCAACTGCTGGTCTCCACTTCCTGGACAATGCAAATAACTTACATCAGCAGTAATGACCTCGTTTTGATTTTTAGTGATTGATATTAGGAACGGAAAGTCTTCCGATACGCATATTGTAGTGGGTCTCTTAAGTTCTGTATATATATATATATATATATATATATATATATATATATATATATATATATATATATATATATATATATATATATATATACTGGAAATGTATGTGGCATGGACAAGGTGCCGGCATGAACCGAGTTGGATGAAAATCAACGAACTGCCGACTGTAAAACATTATAATGTCACAGACAGTGAGACAGAGATAGAGACGGGGAGACAAAGAGAGACAGACAGAGAGACAGAGACTGGTTGGACCAAACCTCTTAGGGCCTAGTTTTGTTTCGTTTTATTTTGTTTATAGTTAGGTGGTCAGTATCCAATGGTTCAATCAGTATAAAACCAATCTACAGAAGTCCCTGGCTTACTGAGGGCTCAGCTTAGGGAAGTTTTATGAAAATTTCTTATGTTTTACAAAATGTATAGATACAAATGTTTGTTGGAACCTGAAGATAGTTAGTGACTGAAATCCTTTTGATTCTTAAGCAGAAAATAACAGGATGTTGAGAACGCAAGGACAAATTAAAACACAGGCCCCAGTCAGGAGAATGTAGAATACAATACTAATTATCAACAAAAACTTACCATAATGAGCCACTGTAAATACTTTCTCTGTTGAAAATCCCTGAAACATAGGATTTTTATCGTACACTTATATTTCTTTGGAAAGTCTTTTCTTGCAACTAAAACTCATAATAATCTAAATTATATTCAACTTAAAAGGCAGAGTACTTGAAAGATTTAAGATCTGTGTTAACGTCATGGCTTGTGTTGTGCATACACACACACACACACACACACACACCGATTCATATTGTTAGGATGGAATTTTTCAGTCAATTGTATTAAAAACAATTTTTTATTTTTGTAATATAATTGTGTACTATTTCAATAAAGAGTTTGTTTTTCTATGTGAAATCCTACACATTGTATAATACTTAAATTGGCAAATTTAGAACTATGCAAGAGCAGTGCTGGATAAGCAAATTCCTTTCTGCCAAGTATATCACTAACTTTTCACGTGTTCATGGAAAAATGTCTGATGACGTACAAGAGAACCAGACGGTAGTCGGTAAGAAACGAGAAGCCTCACTTTGAGATTCTGGCGAAACCCAACAATTAAGACGTATAACCATATTTGGCCGCGTCTTAAGAAACTGTGTATAAGAAGCGAGAACATTTGCTTGGCAAAATTAGTCCGTTTCGTCGTTACAGCATTCCGTACCTCCGCATCGCCAAGTTCCCCAAAGATGTAGCCGTATCTACACGGTTATGAGTGACACCTCCTTCTTTTAAAGAGCCTGAACTCCTCTCTTTCTCTCTCTCTCTTTCCTTCTGGCCATGGAATAGAGCATTGCTAAGAGTTTATGAGAAACAATCTCATAAAAGTTGGTGGAGAAAAAACAAAAGAATGGTGGACGAATATCATGAATAAAGATGTCACTCCGCATAATTATGATCCACGAGAGACTCGCACCAAAACCTTCGCGACCAGCAGACTTCATGCCGCCCAGTTATGCAGCCGCCTCGCCTAGAACAGCTACAGCACTACCCTATTCACATGACTGTTTCTTCATTACAATACTTCGCTCCTGTTGGAATGTCCGGGAACTATCCGCAAATCGCTAGTAACAATGTATACGCCATTGCCAACGCCCTGTCCAGTTCCATTGACTCACACTCCATTCGACTATGGTTCCTTTGGTCCTACGCAGACGACGACTGACAACCCAAGCCAGTATTTTAAGCAGACGACTACCAAATAAAAATACCAAGCCAGCAGCAACAGCCCTTATCAGTGACCTCCGCCAGTGCAAAAAGATCATAATAGTACTCTTACGTGGTAAACTAATTGCACATAACATGTACTGTCGGTGCCTAGAACATTCTGTATTTAGCCGTTTAATTCAGTTAATGTGACTCGTAATACTATAGACAGTTTTTCTTGGAGTGCACTTTTTCTCTGGAAACATCAGATTCTCACATACAGGTATGTCTGTTATCACATTAGATGTTTTTAAAGGTGATCAATCACAGAATCCTGTTAAATGGCTAGATTAGTTTGTACAATAGGCTAACTTTTATGACTTATCGGAAGCTAAAGTTTTGAATGCTTTTCGTTTCATCTTCAAGGGCATGCTAAAGTATGGTATGAATCACTACCTGATACTGTTACAAATAACTGGTGTAATCTGGTAGCTGCATTTAAATCAAGGTTTCACACTGACGATATCATTTTAGATTTATCAATTTTACAAACTCGACAAGAGTCTTCTGAAACAGTTTTGGACTATCTAAGTCGTCTTGTACAAATTGCAAATAACAAAACTATCCCAAATCAAATACTGTTAGCAGTTGCATTGCAAGGTTAAAAACCAGCCATTAAAAGAATTGTAATGAATAAAAATCCAACAAACATGGATGATTTACGTCAAGCCGCAATTTTAGCAGAGAAATCTATTGTTACCGCTGATAACAATGAGTGTTCTACACTATACGCACTTTTAGAGGAACTTAAACAAATTAAAGATGAAATTAAAGCAGTCAGCTTAGAACAGAACATAAAAACAATTCATTCTCTCAATCATTTGTACACATGAAAAAGAAACCATTTCGGTCTCACAGATCTAACTCTCAACATCATAATTTGTCTTACCAGCCAGCCAAATTTTCTAAATTTTCCTCCAGTTCAGTACACAATTCTCGCTATAACTACACATATCAATTGCCTCATGATGCGCGCTACCACTCACAACTACATTGTCGTTCACAGACATTCTGTCTCGGATGCGGCGGACTGTGTACATCACGTAGTGTATGTCGCTCACGCAATAAACAGTGTCACTTTTGTCACAAAACAGGTCATTTTTCACGAGTATGCTTCTCATTACAACAATAATATGAATTCGCGCCAAATCAAGAGACAAAACCTTGCCACAAGCGAACTCGACAGCTCCAAGTTACCTTGGTAGCACCCATTCATAAAAATCTCATTCCTATTTTCGTCAGAGACAAAGGAACGCATGCACTTGTTGATTCAGGCGCACATATATCAGCAATTAATGAAAAATTTCTCTACCGTGTAGGATTGAATTCAAGTCACTACAAACCATCAAATATTTCTCAGATAGTAGGAGCCGGTGGGGAACATCATAGTCTTTCAGGTCTTGTTCAACCTAATTTGAGAATGGGAGGTAAACGCAGCTCTCATTCATTCTATGTTGTGCCTGCTTTACATCATTCTTTGATTTTGGGTATAGATGTTTTGACTAAGTATAAAGCTGTCATGAATTTATATACACAAACGCTCTCCTTGCTAGACGAGACGGTAATCATAAATTTAATTCATAATCAGTCTGGTCTTGCACGCGCCGCAAAATTTACGACCATTCAGCCTAACTCTATAAGCACAATTGCAGTACGTATCAGTAAAGTCCCAATAGGAACATCTGTTTTACTTGAACCGTCTTATAGTATTCCAAACTCTACAATTCTTCCAGCTAGAACAATTTTGACAGTTTCCAAAAAGAACTTTTTACAAATTGTTAACCCTACTCCAACGCATGTACATGCCAATACCGTATTAGTATGTGTGGACGTGCTACACCCACAAACAATATTTACCATTAATGAGGACACTCTTGACAGGAATGACACGTCTAACCTCATGAATACACAATCTAGTAAAACACAAGAACCAATTAATTTTGATTTGCACTCTTTAGATTTGACAGAAAACCAAAAACAGGAACTTCACTCATTTTTAAATCAACATAGGGGTGTTTGTGCTGTTAACTTAGACGAATTGGGTAGTACTACCGTATTCATCCACCGAATAGAAACAGGTGATTCCATGCCGATTCGTTGTCAACCTTATCGTGCGGCACCGCACATCAATAAGGAAATTGATGGACAGGTAAAATAATTATTAGAACATAAACTAACTGAACCTAGTTCATCTCGTTATGCATCCCCAGTTGTATTGGTCAAAAAGAAAAATGGTGAATATCGTTTTGCTATTGACTATAAGAAACTTAACCAGGCGATACAACCGATGACATTCCCTCTTCCACGATTAGAAGATGTCATCGATGCAGTTGGACAAACTCAACCATGTCTTTATGGTACTTAAGATTTAAATTCAGCATTTTGGCAGATTAAAATGGATCCAGTGACAAAACATAAGAGCTCTTTTATAATATCACGTGGTCTTTACCAATGGAATGTGATGCCGTATGGACTTAGAAATGCACCCGCCACATATTGTGTTCTTTTAGGTCGTGTTCTTAGAGGTATACCATGGTCAATGTGTCTTGCATACATAGATGAGATTATTATTTTCTCCAATTCATTTGAAGACCACCTCAAACATCTTGAACTCATTTTTGATCGTTTACGTCAAGCAAACTTGACACTCAAGCCTTCAAAATGTGTGTTTGCAGCATCTGAAGTTGTTTATCTTGGTCATAAATTCTCAACAAAAGGTATCAAAGGAGATGAATCTAAAATAAATACAGTTACACAATTCCCTGTTCCTAAAACACAGAAAGGTCTTTGGAGTTTTCTAGGTTTATGCAATTATTACAGGAAATTTGTTCACGGTTATTCTACCATAGCAACGCCATTAAATAAATTGTTGACAAAAGACAGTTCATTCCTTTGGACAGATAAGTGTCAAGAAGCATTTGATACTCATAAGACAGCTCTGACCTCAGCACCTATTTTGGTTTATCCTGATTTTAACAAACCATTTAGATTAACATGTGATGCTAGCGGCACCGCTCGAGGGTATATTTTGTCTCAAATGGGGCAGATGACAAGGAACATGTTATTGCTTATGGTGGTAGAACTTTGACAGACGCCGAAAAGCATTGGTCAGTTACTGAACAAGAATGTTTAGCTGTCTTGGAAGGTATCAGAACATATCATGTTTACCTATCACATCAGAAATTCACTGTCATTACATATCACAAAGCACTGCTATGGCTTATGACAGTTAAACACACTTCAAATAGACAAATTCGTTGGTCGCTTCGTTTACAAGAATACGATTTCGACATCGTATACACTCGAGGACATAAAAACACAAATGCTGATGCACTCTCACGTCGACACTACGAGCAAACTGATAACACCCACAGTGAAGCGGAGAAATCTCCAGATTACATAGACACACAGACTACTCAATCAGAGCCAGGTGTTCACTCCGTTAAAAAAGAAGTAACTGAAGTTACATTATACTACACTAATGAAGATATTCCAGTCCTATCTGCAGTACACACTAATGATAGCACATTCAGTGATTCTTCTTCAGAATTACCAGATATCGCCCAATATCAGCGCGAGTGTCCTGATTTCAAGGATATGTATGTTTACTTAGAGCAAGGAATATTACCAGATAATACTCGTCGCGCAAAAGCTATTCCGTATGAAGCAAGTCAGTATGAATTTATCAATGGTGTTCTACATCATTTTTTCCAGCCTCGAGCAAAACACAAAACTTCCTCAGATCAACTCATAAAACAAGTGGCGTTACCAACTAATTTGAGACACGATGTTCTTCTGTCTTATCATGATTCAAAAGCAGGTGGTTGTCATTTAAGTGTCCAAAGAACATATCAAGCTATCAACAAAATTACTTTTGGCCTACAATTTATCAAAATGTGTATGACTACATTACATCATGCTCTCAGTGTCAACTCATTAAACGAGACACAAATGCTAGAAAGGCTCCATTGCACCCATTGCCTCCTGAAGATGTATTTTCTCGGTGGCACATGGACATTTTGTGCATGCCAAAAAGTAAGGAAGGTTACCAGTATATCTTATTGGTGACAAACAGTTTGTCACATTGATATGAAGCCTTTCCCTTACGTTCTCAAACGGCAACGGAAATCGCCAGTGTTTTGTACAACGAAATATTCACACGCTATGGTGCACCGCGAACACTTGTCAGAGATCGTGGACGAAACTTTATGTCTCAGATTGTCCTAGCACTCTGTGAACTATTTCAAGTAACACGTCACCATACCAGTTCATATCACCCTCAAAATAATGCTGTGTGTGAACGTTTGAATAGCACAAATAGGCAATCGTTAAGGACCTACTTCAGTAAACACCAAGGTGATTGGCCGTCGCTATTGCCCAGCATAATGATGGCATTCCGAATGAGCCCAGCAGTTAACTCAACTGGCTATTCACCTTATTACATAGTCTTTGGGAAAGAAATGACTTTACCTTTAGATGTGTCTCTTACACCTCGAGAGACTGTCCAGAAACAAACACAACAATACATAGATCAGTTAATTCAAAGACTGAAAATAGTTCAAGAATTAGCTAAAGCAAACACCCGCGAAGCGCAACACGCTACCAAACAAAGGTTTGACCAGAAAGCGAAGGAACCGTCCTTCCGCGTTGGAGATTATGTACACCTACAAATCGCAAACATACCCAAAGGGTTATCGAAAAAGCTTTACCCCGATGGGAGGGTCTGTATTACATTACTCAATTAGGTCCAAATAACACCTACAGATTACGCCGTTGATCTGACAATAAACAAATGAAATCACTTGTACACGCCAACAGGCTTAAGCATTATAAAGATCCTAGAGATTATCGACCTCCGACACCGGATTCAGCCGACACAGTCCCTCATCCGACTCAGGCCCCACATGATCAAGCGAGCAATGGTCACGCACCGACTGACCATAGTACAGAGTGGTGCTCAGTTGATAAACTTGTGAAATCCAAATGGATTTCTGGGAAGAAACATGACTTGGTAAAGTGGACCGATGGATCCACGCCATCATGGCAACCAACGGAGAATGTTTCTCCGGCATTGAAAGAAGCATTTCACAGAACACGCACACGACTGAATACACATCGCAAACGACTAGGTCGAATATTTCGTCATTGAATTCAATACGAAATTCTTTAGGAAATTCCTTCGTATATGGGAGAGATAATTATAGTCCTATCCTCCATTCCATTCTTTCCTCACACCTTCTATTTCGTTTTCTTCTTTCTGGCGGCAGATCTCTCCGACCTCTTTCCTTCTCTTTCAGGTATGGATGGAATATGGATTTGGTTCGTAGGATTGTGTTTCTTTTTAACTCTGAATTCAGGGTCCGCAGTATCAGAACAATAACAATTTGAACTATGGGTTATCTGCAGCCTTTCACACTATTGCATGGTTCAGCCAATAAGTGGTTTCACACCTTTAAATCAGGCTTTCACGGTATTTTTCAGTCGAATGTATCGAATATTGTCACAGATATGTCAAATGTAGCTACAAAAATGGTATTCTTTCAGAGTAAATGTAATACTTATTACAATAACTATGCAGTTTAATATAACAATCTCATTAATGAACGAGTTAATTCAGGAAGGTGTTTTGCAAACTTCAAATGTATCAAAGAGTGAAGTTTTGCCCTTCATTGATAAAATAGGTAAATACCTATTTGGAATGCTGACAATGAAAAACATTGCAACATTAGCAAGTTACATAAATATGCTGAAGCAACAGAATAATAAAATTTTAGGTGCTATTGTTCGATATGGAGGTGATGTTTCCTCCTATACCTGACAGGTCGATAATCGAATTAGAAACATGTAACGGCTATTGCTCGAAATTCGAAAACGTTTCTGCTTTTAGAGCAAGCGATGCTCGCCATTGTCGAAAACATTCGTCAAGAATTATAAAATGGAAGAAATGATTGATGCTCAAACTGTGGAGTCTCCGCAAAATAGTCATACAGCGGAATTTGCAGCAGGCAAGTTACCTGCTATACTGATTTCACCGCATGTTTTAATGGAATCTATAAATTAAATCGAAATGATCGTATCTACCGATTATCTGTGTTATTAAATAACTCCAAAGGATCCGCATTACTGTTTAGGTCATTTATAGCAACACGTAAAGATCGTGACGTATATATTACGCTGCATATCCCAATTTCGTCCCGACAATATTCAAGACGTATCAGTCATTTCCGGTTGTAATGAACGTATCATGAACACACGTTATACAGTTACTTGGTATACCTGGAATAATACAGCATCGTACCACACATTCTAGATATCTCCTCAAATTAAAATATTTGTTTGTCTCATGTATGAAATAATATTGGAAAGTCATAATTCACATCATATTAATAAGGATTATTGCTTCGATATTATGAATACGCCGTTCTATTGCGTACTTGTTCCTACGTCTATGACACATGACGGGCATATCACTAATTGTTCAGGTAAAATAACAGAAGTTACTGAACTTCACCGATTAACATAGTACTTCTACAGCAATTTTTTCAATTCTACGCGCTTAACAGCCATTTGGTAATTTGTTTTAGATAATTCCCCAATCATTTCTCAGCCTCGATTCAACTATATCAGCATCAACACCATAACCGCAGACACCCATAAATATGTTCTGCTGACGTTATACAAAATTGAAAAAATAGAGAAAAATAAACATATACAAAGAAAAATAAAGAGAACAAGAACTGCATGCCAATAATAGTTGTCATAATTATTTAACAAGACTAGTCGTAGGGGTAGATTGCATAAGCTTTTATCGTGCAACGATTTTATTACCATTGTATTTTTGTGGAATTTATTGAGTGTTTTACAGTTTTATTGTAATTGTACTTTTTGATTAGATTGAATCGCCTACAATGTCATTATCATTGTATTTTTGACCTTTTCACTTTTTACTTATTCTGTTCATGAATGTAAATTTTTTGTATATCGAGCCTCGAGGACTCAGCTCAAATGACCCAGAGGGTATTGTTAGGATGGAATTTTTCAGTAACTTGTATTAAAAACAATGTTTTATTTTTGTAATATAATTGTGTACTATTTCAATAAAGAGTTTGTTTTTCTATGTGAAATCCTACACATTGTATAATACTTAAATTGGCAAATTTAGAACTATGCAAGAGCAGTGCTGGATAAGCAAATTCCTTTCTGCCAAGTATATCACTAACTTTTCACGTGTTCATGGAAAAATGCCTGATGACGTACAAGAGAACCAGACGGTAGTCGGTAAGAAACGAGAAGCCTCACTTTGAGATTTTGGCGAAACCCAACAATTAAGACGTATAACCATATTTGGCCGCGTCTTAAGAAACTGTGTATAAGAAGCGAGAACATTTGCTTGCAAAATTAGTCCGTTTCGTCGGAACTCAGAGGCTTGTATCGTTACAGCATTCCGTACCTCCGCATCGCCAAGTTCCCCAAAGATGTAGCCGTATCTACACGGTTATGAGTGACACCTCCTTCTTTAAGAGAGCCTGAACTCCTCTCTTTCTCTCTCTCTCTTTCCTTCTGGCCATGAAATAGAGCATTGCTAAGAGTTTATGAGAAACAATCTCATAAACATATGTATTATTTCTATCGACTATGCATTTTTATTCTTTTCCTTTTGACTAATTAGTATGCTTTCTTTTGACTGAATATTTTCTTAGGTCCTTCTTATGTAAATTCAAAAGCTCTTGTTACCTACCTACCTACTTACGTACGTACCTACCTACTTAGGTATCTACCTACGTAAGTACGTACGTAAATACCTACCTACCTACCTACATACTTACATACAAAATTTGGAATCGTTTTCACCAGCTTGAAATTATCCTTCTATCCAAAACATTCAGAAAATTTCTACCTAAGCTCAAATTCATGTTCTAAATAAGCAGACTGAATGACATTAACTTTTATAAATATCGACCTTTGTTGTATTAATTGGTTTCTCCCTCTTTAATCTCCCCTTCCATGCCAAATATATTTTTGTTCCTTTCTAACAGTGTTTGGCACAAATGAAACTCAAATATGATCACAAATGACCTTTGCTGTTTTTAATTCGCGTTTTCTTAATCGATTTAAATTAAGATTTTTGAGATTTCCATAATTCGCTCTATATGCTATATAATCACGAGTTTCCTCGTAGAATCTCATACTTCTATCAGTATATACGTCTACTCCATAACAGTATTTTTAGCTAGTTTACACCATAGCTTAGTGCCAGTATGTTTAGCTGTTTGAAACGCAAGCTCAGTGCCAGAATGGTTAGCCATTTGACATTCTAGCTCCGTGCCAGTCTATTCAGCTATTTGACATTCCAGCTCCGTGCTAGTATACGAGCCATTTGTCATTCTAGCTCCGTGCCGGCATATTGAGCTATTTTACACGATTGGACAGTGACAGCTATTTGATGTTCTACCCCACTCCCCCAACAATATATTTGGCTATGTCAAATTCTAGCTCCGTGACAGTACATTTAACTATTTGACATCACAGAACAGTGCCAGCATGTTTAGCTATTTGACATTCTAGCTCCATGCAAGTATATTTAGCTTTTTGACATTCTAGCTTCTGATAGTTCATTGTATCTTCATTCAATATCATGTCTATTATTGGAGCTATATATATAATTTTATTACTGCTTTGGTTCACGAAAGACCAACTGTTTCATAACTAAGAAAGATGTAAGTTTGTGAAAGAAACTCTCATTGTTTCTTATTGTGTTTTAGACAGATATTTAATCTCTTTGCAGTTTCATCTGTTCTATAACAGCTTGAAAAGGAACGTTTTACAAGTACACAGCAAACGTATATTTTCTTGCCTTACGATATCCTTGGTAGCAAATTTTTCATTTTCTTTATAGCGAACCCTCCAGTTTCTTATTTAAGGAGTGCGTTTGGGAACGAAACTTATCATTTGAAGAGATTTATATGAAAATAAAAATAAATAGACTCAAATGGAAAAAATAGATGAAAGCTTACACGTGATTCCACTTTCAGTTTCCAATCTCCAAGTACGGGCTGGGTGTCCATGACCATGAAACTAGTGATGACTCCAGATGAATCCTGTACGTCTAGCCATTGCTTTATCTTGTTACTATTTGGATCCTGTTTTTGTGTTAAAGAAAGAAACATAGTGAAATTGTTATAAAGTCAAATGGAAATAAAGTCAAATGGAAATATGCCTATTTATTTCCAGCTTATGTATTTCCAGCCTTACTGATTCAATCTTATTGACTCTTATGACATACGCACGCATAGTTAGATTGGAAATTAGTAGCATACTTCAAGTTCTTACCCAGTGGCGTAGCAAGAATCTCCCAACCACCCCAGCAAAATTGAATTCTGGGACCTCGTCCTGATAACAATTGATGTTATATGGAACTTTTGGATCCACACAAGTCAAGCCACCACCAATGTAGTTGCAGTTCTTTCCATATACATATATTATGTCTATCTATCAATTGAATAATTATTACAATATGGCTGTAAGAAACGTCAGATGTATGTAATTTTGAGCTAAATCATGCGTGACTGATATTTAGTGTATATGAGGTATCCATAAAAAACCCTGAAATATTAGATTTTACGGTTCATCGATTAAATCAGACAACATCGTCATTATGATATGCAGGGCCGTATATTAGTGGCCGTTTCATGCGTACTTTATGAAACTCGTTGTAATTATCAATATTCCTTATCCTTAGAGCTCATACAAGATTATAGCGCATAAAAACACACACGCATATATATATATATAAAGTGCGACTGGTAAGTTATTGATTTAACGTCACTATTAAAATTGATCATAACAGGTATTAGTACGTGACTGACCAACATTGTAGCATAAATTAACATACATTGCCTTTAAGTAAATAGTACCTTTAATACTGATTGGACCTTAATACATTTTAGAATACGCTTAAAGGAAATAAAGTTGTTCGTGAGCAATGGCTCACAAGAGACACATTATTGTTATTCAACCAACTTTAGAAAGTATGTCACGTAAACCCGTTTTGGTCTGATACAAGTTACTCAAACAGACAACACTCCGTTACACCTACGATGCATATTTGGTGGGAACAGGTTAAAAGAGACTGAAATTAAGACACACACACACACACAAAAAAACAACTTTAAACAATTTTTAAAGCCTGGTATAGAGGTTACAAGTGCCCTAGTTTTGATGTGTGTGAAATGCTATCATCTTCATCTATTATAA